>JAQBSW010002670.1:0-98220 GCA_029291075.1 Eudiplozoon nipponicum
GTGCGTTCGACGACTGGTTAAATATAATAAAAGGTTTGTTTGTTTTGAAATTTTTGATTTTGGCCAAAGTGAGTTGGATCTATTCTGCGGAATCTATCAGTGTTCCCATAAAACGTTTTATATAAACGAGCTATAATATTTGCTAATTAATCCGTTATGTAATACATTTTTATAGTTAACATTCGCATCCACTCTCCTAAGGAAGATTGAGAAGTCATATTTCCGCTTACAACCGTGATTTATTTATTCTGATCAAAGATTAAGATCGCTTACTCTTATAAAGCGAGCCCCTTAGTAAAAAAAAATATTTATTTCATATTATTTCCTGGTTCTCGGCTGCTGTCTCCAGGTGAAGCTCAAACACAGTGCTTTAACTGATCTCTTTTGCAAGGTTGTTCCCTGGTATTCATATCAACATTTGAGCGTTTTCAGCCATGCACCTCTTCTCTCTTCAGGATGCAGCGTTGGCACTCTGCTTAATCAATTGAGTACCATAGCGCCTAGTACTAGAATATCCCAGCATTTTATGCCGAAAAGCAACCAATTATTTTTATGTGAACTCTGGAACAAAACTTTTTAATTTCTGCCATTATTTTTAATAACTTAGCCTATTTGAATAATTCATCATTTACTAGGCCTCCGAGAATAACATGAAGAGATAGAAAGAGTAGTGTAGAGACTATTTTTTAGGCTTTTTATGTTAATTTGTTTATTACTTATCAAATTTTAATATTTGCTATTTGTTAATCTATTCCATTTATTGTGAAATATTGCCTTCGAGAATTCCAAAATGCGACTACATAAACCAGCAATGTTTTGCTGTTTTCAATCTCTAAATCCAATTATTTAAATCCGATATTTACTTGTTTTGTGTTTCGCGATGAAGTAGTAGGCGTATTAGGTTGACTTTTCCTATGTTATACGGAAACGAGCTTGGATTATATAAGTCAGAATAGGATGGCTAGACGGCTTTTGGGTGAAGTAGTAATTTTTGGTCGATGAAAATGTATGGATCTTTGCAAAAAGTGCTCATTGTGATGCTGTTCTTCTTTACGTTGGTAAATAAATTCAAAGCGACATTGGCAAATAATGTTCAGTCAAATGAATGGGAGGTCATTGCACAGTAAAGAAAGCCAAATGTGCGTTTGACTTTTTAGAACAAGATGAGTCATTTCGTTTATATTTGATATGGATATATATGAATTACAGACGGCTGTGTTGCATAGACAGATAAAACCCATCATTCGTTCGTAGCGTACGCACGTGAATTGCAGAAGGAGGAGTTCCTAGGCACGTCGATGACGAATTGAAGTCTGGAAGCAAATTATCGGCATGCAAAATAGTTTATACAACAACTAATATCCATTTCTGCTTTGAGTTTTACTAATATACTTTAATATTATAATCCCCAAATCCTAATATGAAAGCCATTGCTTGTTTAGCTTGATGTCTTGGAAACTGGGCAGTCGTCTTAGCTGTATTCGGTAGATGCTTCAGTGGCCAACTATTAGGTCGTGAACACTAAAATAACCTTATTTAGGGTTTTTTGTGAATAATAAATAACTTATATGTAGAAATCCAAGAATGAATATATGAATATACCAGTAAAATTATTATTATCAAGGTTGCGATCTTGATATAAGAACCTGACCCATTAATTACTTGCATATGTCAGTATAAACTAAGAACTGTATAGTGTAAAAAAGGAAATTCATCCAGTAGATTGGTTTCGTCCTTATTGGGGACTCATCATGTACTGGTCAGAATTTGCCGCGGACAGGGCTCGAACCTGGGCACGTCTGCTTCAGAATCTGGTGCTCTAACCACTGAGCCACACTGCCGCACACTACACTACACACAATTTTCATTTATATACTAACTAATGTAACTTGGTTAGTCTATTTTTCCTTTAGGTGAAGCTCATATGGCATCCATTTCACCAAAAGTTCCAACTAACCATCCCCAATCTGTTATTACTGAACAGACACCACACTACACAGCGGCAAATTCTGGCCAGTACATGATGAGTTCCCAATAAGGACGAAACCAGTCTACTGAATGAATTGCCTTTACTACACTATAAAATTCTTAGTTTAAACTGACATACGTAAGTAATTAATGGGTAAGGTGTTTATATCAAGACCGAAACCTTGATTAGAATAATTGTTATCACCGCCCGAACAACCAATGTTCGTTTAAATATACCAGTAGAAGGCTAGAATCAGCAGTCATATTTCAGAACTGATTAATAAATTAATTATTATTATTTAATATTTTGCACTGAGGTGGCGCGCTTTTAAAAAAAATTATTAAACACAAAACTTTTGTTTCTAGTCATCATGTTTTTTTTAAATTTTTCTAAGGAATAGTATGTTTACCTCCCACATGGATGAGCAACTATCTGTGAGTTAGGAAAAGTTACGTCAAGGCTAGATTAATCAATGTATGTGAATTCTGAGGCAATCTGCATAAACGACTAGAGGATGCCTGTAGTAAAAAAGTCAGACCATAGGAAGATCGAGCAATATGTGTTGGTTCAACTTGTGTTGACCATTATACAGACGCTTACGAAGACCTAGGCAAGTGGCGTTACCCGAATCGCAGAATTATTTCTGAGCACATCGGCAGCAGCATTCTCGATATCTAATCGATGGTAAATCGTTACACCGTGCTCCTCAAACCCTTCAATAGCTCGATTGTAGTACAGCAGCGTTAAATGACTGACTGCCTGGCTAAATTAGAGTATAGCAAGGTAGAGGCATAGCTGACTCACAGACTAATTGGTTATTTATTATCTTGTAAAATTCTATCCGCTCTATTTTAGAAAACCTATGATTTAATCATTTTGCGCATTTAGTTATGGACTATATGAATATAATTTTGTGTGCTCATTGATTTGGACCGCCTAGAAACTATTAAGTTATATTCTTTTGTGAACTACAGAGTTAATTTTATGCTTCGCCTTGTTTTTATATAACCATGCTAGAAGCTGCATGCACTGTTTATTTAGATTTTCCTAATTGAACTTTAAAATTTCTGTATATCTTATGTTTTCTTTAGTTAATTAATTCCACGATCATCTTAGGTCATCCAAAAGGTCAGAATAGTGTAAAGAGATAAAGGGAGAGAGTTGTGTATGGATGAGTTATTATGCTCTTATATTTTCACATTTGGCTTAAATGCCAAAATTATATTGGCGTGGTTTAATGTGAATACACCGTTTATTGGATTATTGTGTGATTAGTTATACAGTGAGGCTATACAGGCCAACAATGGTTTTATATATTTGTGAGTCTATAATTCTTGTAATTACTTTCTTTCTTAATGGGCTATTTGACAGTCGTTCTAGCCGCAATAGGATACCGTACCATCGCTAGATGTGAATGAGTCAACAGTATAGAAGTCAGACGAGTCGGCTATAGAATGATGGATTAATTTGTGGTTCAACTGGTGTTGACCATCACGCTGATGTACTCGTTGCTTTTTAATACAAGTGACCACCAATACACTAGTGGTTTGTAATCGGTAATAAGGTCTATTTTCCCACTGATGTCAAAATATCTAAACTTTTGTTGGTCTGATTGTGCAGCTAATTAATCTTATTTTGTGACAGTATAGCTTTTCTCCGCTTTCCCCATCATGCAACTTACATACTTTGTGCGGCGTTCGTCGACTTGAAATACTGCTCCTGTATCTAAATCTAAGGCGTCTACAGGCGTTCTATCGGGAAATTTCAATATAGTGGAGTTCAACGATTTTCAATTATATTCGACAAACGCTGCTTTAGCCTTCTCCATCCAACTAAAAGATATTTTATCACTAATTAGATCGAACAAGGGCTTTTTAAGGACTATCATCTCTGCGAGGTGTGGTCAATAAAAATCATCATGCGAATAAGCCATCACAATTGTTTTCAAATGGGGAGCGTCGGATGATCACTGGTAGAACGTACGTTCGAATCTAAAGGCATGCATCCATCTATGAAAACTGCATCGCCCAAGAACCAAACTTGCTTAACTATCCGTATCTTTTTCAGGATTAAAATGTAAGCGCCATTCTATTGTGTTGGATAAAATATTCGACATCTGAGTAAGCACTTATTGTCTGGTGTTTGATAAATAATTCCATTGTCAATATATGATGCAGTACAGTGTAAATCGATGACCAAGAACACCGCCATAATTTGGAGCACGATAGGTGCCTTTTTTAGATTAAATTGTATCCAATTGAATTATTAATTGATGAGATAACGGCATCACCACTTTGCAATGGTCTTTGGGCCGAACGCCAATTTGACAAAAGCCAAACACAGAAACCCATTCGACATCCGAAATTTTCGAGCACAGATCGCATGCGGTAGACTTTGGATACGGTTCAGACGTAGCCACTGGTGTTCGAAACACTGGTGAGAATTCACCGACAACTATCAGGCCTTGCGTTACTCGAGTAGCCATGTCGAGTATTTTGGAGAGCGCGGCTTGGCGGATTGGACAGTTTAAAGCAATTAAACGTAATCCCGGGTCTTTTGGTGCACTGACAAGGCTGAAATGTCGTGTTGCACTGGATTCGAAATTCTTTCCGTTATTATGATATTTCAGCTTTCAAAACTGATAACCTAAATATAAGGACCAAAATAATCGTCGTGAATACTACAGCCTTTGTGAAAAGCAAAGATTACGCAATGTTTCTTCATTAGTACAGCAAAGAACGGCAGAATTTTTTTTAATTCTTAAAATCATGTTTGCGAGCTTGAAGTAAAAACAAAGCTATCAAACTTGATTTAAAGAATTGCTACCTTCAACCGCGCAATCATTGATTATTTAATTTTTGACGTGTTCTATTTGGAAACTCATTTTCTTGTAAGCTTTGTTGAAGCTTTAAACCTGTTTTCCTGATTGCAAGCGAATTTTAAGAACAAGGGAATGTTAACGCATATATTTTATGCTAAATTATTCTAAAGAACATGCCACTGAAGCTTACCCGTTAGTTTTCTTCTAATATAGCAGTCTTTTTACGTTAGATGAAATAGACAAATTAGATTAAACATAACCAATTTTACGTGGTAGAATTTGTTACAATTTATTTTAAAAATTTAATAAGCCTGATTATATAATTGATGAATTTCGCAGTCTTACTGTTTTGACTTTTTTCAAAATTTTACAATCTAACTAAAATTTTGATTGTTTTAATGCTGTAGTAAATATAAAACAATTCGAATACAATCCCATAAGGTATCTAAAAAAATAAGCCACCAACTTATTATAAGTGCAATGTTTATAAACGCCAAATTTCCAAAGGCAGGTACGTATTCAAAAAGGACATTACAAGTAAAAAAAAAAGCAAAGGTTATTCTGCATTTCATTTGAAGAACGGATTTTCGGTTATAGGACAAAAAACGTTTAGCAAAAAAATTGCGAAATGAGGAACTTGAAATTGTTAAAGTAGAAATTTATAGAGAAAAATTCAATTAAAATTAACATCTTTTAACATGAGAAACGTAACCTACGACGACAATTTCGCAGTTTGAAAAAAATATTACTCTTTTTAAAAAAATAGGCAAATGAAATGTAGAAATAAGAAAACACGGGTGTTAATCATAGCCTACAAGGATAGACAGGATATCAAACAAAGGCAAATATACAGCTGTTATTAAACTTTTGAGACAAATCTTGACAATAGTTATATAGTCTGGATTAAAAGTATAACATGTTTGTATATAAAAGATTTAGCTTAGGCTTGGAAAGCTATTTAAAATGTGGTTTCATCAAATGAATTGAAACAAGGCATAACATAAGTTGCTACAAGATATGCACTCAAAGTGATAACAGAAGGTTACGAATAATGTAAACGTAAGCAATTGGTTTTCGAGGAAAATGTCTAATGTCAACATCCTTTGAATATCAATAGTATGTTGTACGTTTTTGTTACTACATTTGGCATCTGTGTCATAATGTTTAAAAAGTTTAGTTACGTAGCTTCCGTTAAAACCACATCTTACATTCATTTTAAAAAATATTGTCTAATTCATGTTGAGCCAATTCATGTCTTCGATTGCCCATTCGTTGTATATTCTGTAGTTTATTGACGCGGTCACAAATATGAAAATATCGTTGTTCGTTGTATTGGCAAGACCATTGTTTTGTCAGCTTCAGGAAACTCAAAAGAAATGCCAGAGACTTACAGCAACATTGGAAGAAGTCAACTCTGTGAACAAGGAAAATCTTTTGCAATATGTCACAAGAAAGATAGACACTTAAGGCTAAAAATGACTACGAAAATGAGTTGGAAGGTCTCATCCTTAGTAGATACAGGAAAGTCGATCAAAGCAAAATATACTAATATTTTCATCCATAAAAATAATTTCTTACCAACAACGACGCCCTTTACCATTAACCACTTTTAAACCAGGCATTTTTCCACATCGCAAAGAATGAATGCTGCAAATATATAAAAACATATAGCTCTCTTAATGATAGTACTTAAAGCCCTGTTAGATATCATGTATTTCTTTCAGAATCAAATAAACCTTCACATCTCTCCGAACTTCTCATTAAAATATAACATAATTAACATTCTTGTTTTAAAAAAAGGTTTCAACTCAATTTCGTGGTTGTTCAAAAATATAATGTTACCTGAAGCCTCTGGTGTTAGCCCATCTTTCAGCTCTGGCTATGATATGAATATTCATTGAACCGAACGTCCTTTGTAGTATTGGTTCTACAAATAGGAATTTTTTTCGTTTATTTGGGTTTCAATCAATATCTATTATACTCGGTGGTTGAAGGCCAATTTATTAATGAACGTCCTATATTGTGGTTCATCTGATAAATAGGACAGTTAATAAAGTACTTTTCGTTACAAACTTTAGGCTCTCATCGTCAGTTTGCATAATTTAGAATTACACGTGTTTTCGAAATAAAGTAAGCTAATAGGAATCAAACACAAGCCAATATTTTCGTAAAATCGAAGAATGTGTGCCAAATATGACAATACATTTGGAAGGTGAAGTGATGAATAGCCTAGAACTTCCATAAATAAAACTATCATACTGAATATATGAAGGATCATGAAGATGGCTTCGTATGGCATGCCCGTTTGTAACCAAGCGCTACTGAAACTGGAATGAACTCATCTTGTTAAAGGAATATGCAATGAGTGTTTGAACCAATTAGTCAAGGGGGTTACAATATTAACTAATTTAAATATAAAATTGTAAATATAAATACTGCTATATTATGAGTGTTTATGAAATATTGAGCCTTTATTTTTACTTATATGAGCCAGATGCCATAGTTAAGCATGGAACTTATCTTCCGTGTAGAAATAACTCTGCTCATTGTAGATGTATAAATTCGCCTTTATCTTTAATGAAGACAAAGTTCTACTGAAGCACTTCATGACTGTTTAAAAAGTTTGTAATCCCCAGAAAATACCATTAGTTTATAGTACGTATATTGAAGGAAAAACATTATTGTCCAATTGTAATTTTTGTTAGCGCTACTCATTTAGTACTAAATGCAGAAATGGCAGCAAACTGTATTCCATTCGGTTTCATTATTAATTTCTTGTGCTTATTTATCTATGTTTGATGTAAGTAATGACAAATAGAAATCATGAATGTCTTTGTAAAAAATAAATTGTATCATGCACATCGTATAACACTCTAAAAACAATTCACCGGACGAGCATACATAGAGTTAGTTTAAACTTTTTCAAATCTCAATCTGATAATGATGTATCATTATCAAGCAAATATTCCAAAGCCATTATATTTTTGGCCTACATGATAGACGACAGATACTTTGAGTTTTTCATAATTATTGATTTTCGGCATGTCCAATTGAACTTCACATCTCTGTTCGCACCCCCATATAAAAATATGTTAGTGTATGTATGTGTCTATGTGCATGTGTGTATGTTGTATTTTTTGTGGGTCTGATTTCTCAGAAGACATGGGCAAGTACTTAAAATGAGTCAATTCATCACATTTACATTTAAAACTGTTTATATGTACAGATGCGCGTCATTTATAACTCCCACGCACACAACCACTTACTCAGATACATACACAAGCACGCACTATTCAAAATTTCATCATTTATTACGCATATGCGCAAGAACAATAATATAAAACTAAACATTCAGATAACCCGTCATCATTAAAGTCTTGTTCATTGAACGTTTCGTGCTCCTAAGTTAAATTTACTCAATTTAAACGGAATAATTTTCTAACAGTGTGAGTTCCATGTGTTAACTTTATCTAATTGGATTTATCAATAAATTTAGCACTGTTCCACAGCAAGTTACATTTACAAGTAAGCTAATAAAAGGTTGCAATATATTCATTGTATTATTTTGAAGTATTTCATTTGCTGCATGCGCCGTCGGTTACCGGAACCTTTACACTTAAAACGTTGCCGTGCTCATTTAATATTAAGCAAACCATATTAGCTTCGTTCACACTTTTGAAGCAAACCTCTACAAACTTCCTTTACAGAGTTGAGCTTAAATTCCACGAACCTACTTTAAAAGTATGCCTAATAATTAGTTTTGGGAAACTCAAGACGAGTTTAAAAATGAACAAATTACTCGCGTCATGTTTATTTCCACCAATGAGTCTCTGTATACAAATTATCTGAAAACGATATTTCCATTTTAATTAATAAACGAAAAACCATATTTCATAATATTTTAACTCAGATGTCATTGTAGTGCAAGTTATTTTCAAACAGTTTTTCCATTAATGTTTTACATAGACTGTAATTGATGTCTATAATTCTAGTTTCAGTTTAATTCTTGCATCCTTATGCATCCGCTGTGTTTACGCGTTCTTACCTAATGAACGACGTGCTACAAAATGGTCGTTATCTGTGCCACACCATATAAATTTCATTATTTAATGTATTCAAATATTAAAAAAACAAGTTTATGCTGTGTTAATTAAGCGCACTAGTATGAAAACGATTAATCCACCATGTCACTTGGTTCACATTTTACCTTAAATCCTGGCACTCAACTTTAAAGCCAGCAAGCGTGTTATACTCCCAGCAAGTATGAACTTCGGCTATCGCTGTGCCCCGTAACTCTCTGTGTAAAATCAACTGCTTGAAAAAACCATTTGGTACTCAACTTTCCAGTTTTCTACATCGGATACGAATCCACTTGTTAAATAATTTCATTAGAATTTCTTCCTTGCTCTGAGGGTTGCTTTAACAATGCATATGTATGTGAATATATATACGTATAGATGTATATATATATATATATATATATATATATATATATATATATATATATATATATATATTGATAGCATGTATGTATGTAGATATGCGAAGTATAAATTGGGAAGACTGTGGCTACATAATTTTTAAAACCGGTTTGCGAGCTTGAAGTAAACGCCAATCCCATTGTGTTTAACCAGTCGTCGAACAACATAACAAAACAACCTCCAGTCGCGACGCACTAACAACATAACAAAACTACCGCCAGCCGCGACGCACTAAGAACATAACAAAACTACCGCCAGCCGCAACGCACTAACAACATAAAAAAACTACCGCCAGACACGACGCACTAACAACATAACAAAACTACCGCCAGCCGCAACGCACTAACAACATAACAAAACTACCGCCAGACGCAACGCACTAACAACATAACAAAACTACCGCCAGCCGCAACGCACTAACAACATAACAAAACTACCGCCAGCCGCAACGCACTAACAACTGCTAAAAATACTCACCGCCAGTCGCGACGCAATTCAAGAACATAACAAAACTACCGCCAGCCGCGACGCACTAACAACATAAAACTACCGCTAGCCGCAACGCACCAAGAACATAACAAAACTACGCCAGCCGCAAACGCACTAACAACATAACAAAACTACCGCCAGCCGCGACGCAATAACATACAAATCTACCGGCCAGCCGCGACGCACTAACAACATAACAAACTACCGCCAGTCGCGACGCGCTAAGAACATAACAAAAACTACCGCCAGCCGCAAACGCACTAACAACATAAAACTACCGCCAGCCGTGACGCACTAATAACATAACAAAACTACGCCAGACGCGACGCACCAACAACATAACAAAACTACCGCCAGCCGCGACGCACTAACAACATAACAAAACTACCGCCAGCCGCAACGCACTAACAACATAACAAAACTACCGCCAGCCGCGACGCACTAACAACATAACAAATCTACCGCCAGCCGCGACGCGCTAAGAACATAACAAAACTACCGCTAGCCGCAACGCACTAAGAACATAACAAAACTACCGCCAGCCGCAACGCACTAACAACATAAAAAAACTACCGCCAGCCGCGACGCACTAACAACATAACAAAACTACCGCCAGCCGCAACGCACTAACAACATAACAAAACTACCGCCAGCCGCAACGCACTAACAACATAACAAAACTACCGCCAGCCGCGACGCACTAACAACATAACAAAACTACCGCCAGTCGCGATGCGCTAAGAACATAACAAAACTACCGCCAGCCGCAACGCACTAACAACATAAAAAAACTACCGCCAGCCGTGACGCACTAATAACATAACAAAACTATCGCCAGACGCGACGCACTAACAACATAACAAAACTACCGCCAGCCGCAACGCACTAACAACATAACAAAACTACCGCCAGACACGACGCACTAACAACATAACAAAACTAACGCCAGCCGCGACGCACTAACAACATAACAAAACTACCGCCAGCCGCAAAGATTTAAAGAATTATTACCACCACCCGCGCAATCAATTATTGTTTAAATGTGGCTATATATGACTAATTATATTTTCTTTTAGTTATGTTTTACTAATTAAAGGTGAAAATGGAATTTTTTTAACTTTCATACTTACCAAATAATGTTTTATCTGTATTGGTAACATATTAATAATCAGAATCCTGCCATAATACTAATTCAATATCACTTATCTGGATGGAATGGTTTATTTAATGACAAATTAGAGGTGGCCAGTTAGATCTTTGTTCGAAATTGATGCAAAACAAACTTCAAATAATGAAAGAAGCAAAAGCTGGTAAAAAACTTAAAATTGCTTATGGTGCGCGGTTTGGCTGAGGTAGTGGATGCGTTTCTAATAAGGACTAAACCGGTCTACTGAATGAAATCAACTTTTCATCTTATGCTATTTTTAGTTTATACGGGCAAAAAGTATATATAGCATGATGGAAAATCTTTAATGCCTTATGTTTGCGCATATAAATCAATATATTTTACTCGATATTTCCTTAACCAGGTCATGCGTTTATTGAGTTCAAATTCTCAAAAACTTCACTTAGGCGTAATTCTACCCAATAGCAATAATGGTAGTTAACTGTTATATATTTAAATGATCAAACTGATTGATTTATTAATTGAACCGATTATTATTTAAACTTTAATTTTATTGACTTTAGGATAGGCCTGAGGAATAGCCTTTATACACGAATTACCGAATTAAATGGGATTTAACTTACTTGTCAATGTAACATTGGCGTATCCTTTTAACCCTGTACTAATAAATTTGATACTAGGTAAACCTTGCTTGAGCCATGTGCTGAATTAAATTTTGAGGCTTTAGTTTTTCGGCTCATTTCAATATTCCTCGATAGTAGATGTTTGACGTGGATCTCAGATGCAGGTATACATCGTTAAATTTTTTATTTTTCGATAAGTAAGCGACCAAACTGGTCGTCTCTGCTGTAATGTTAAAAAATGACTTGTTCAAGTCGGAAAATGAACATTCTACCGGATTCCGGAAGCTATTTATTATTGTTATTATCGGTCAAGCAATTTCCTGCTTTAGGACGGTCTCAGTACTTCGAGACCCAATTCAACCTGTTTCCCTGTAGAATTTACTTTTAATTTAATAACTGAAATAATTCATAATAAATAAATTATCTCAGAAAGTTATTTTGCACAATAATACTTATTTTTGTACGTAAACTAGCTAGATTTTCTATGTGTATGTTCGTAAGTAGACGTAATCTTTAAAAAGAATCCTTATATATATCGCGATAGTACACTTTCCATTTACAAAATTAAGAAATTTTATCAGATAGAAGAACAGTTTATTTCTCATTTATCTAGAAATATATAT
The DNA here is from genome assembly GCA_029291075.1 of Eudiplozoon nipponicum. Lineage (NCBI taxonomy): Eukaryota > Metazoa > Platyhelminthes > Monogenea > Mazocraeidea > Diplozoidae > Eudiplozoon > Eudiplozoon nipponicum. The sequence goes on from JAQBSW010002670.1 coordinate 12,133, forward strand.
ATATATTATATATATATATATATATATATATATATATATATATATATATATATATATATATATAATGAAAGATACAAATACAGAAAATTGAATTTTGAATAGATTGTGAAATAAAGAAACAAAAAATCACAACTGGACTATTTTTTTATTAGGTTCGCAACACCTAATACATACTTACAAAAAATCAATCGTTTGGATTACCTCCGGTTCAAGCTCATTGCCAAAACATGCTTTTTTGCATGCATAAATCGGGCTGCATTCTGTTTATCCACAGCGCTTCATATGTGGCTAACTCATTAATGTTATTGTATATAACAATACTCTTAAGTGCTACGTCTGGAAAACTAACGCGCGTTGTTTCGACGATGTGTTGCGCAATTCCTGACGTTTGATTTAAAACAGTCGTTTGCTCTAAATTTTCTTTCATTTTTTTATAAAATAGTCTTGGCAATCAGGCTACGTAAGTTGATCGGCAATTTGCACATATATATTGGCAAATAATATTTGAGGTCGACTCAACGACTGTTCCTCTTCAATTGGGGGTAAAGGCGAGTGTACTAACTTAGATAACACTCGTAAATTAGTTGTATAACATGTGCGTGTTAATGCCTCTTTCTTCTGTGCTGTGCAGGAAACAGCATTCTCCTTAAATAGGATGATTTGGTAAATGGCTTTCTTTTCTGGCAAAAATATGTCTGTTTCTTTGGATTTCCCCTTTCAATAATTGACTAGTGTAGCGATCAGACACTGGGTAGTTTGTTAATATAGTATATTCATCATCTGAATCTACGCTGACAAATCTGTCAAAATAATTATGCAATAATAGATTGCGCGGGTGGTGGTAAAAAAATCTGTCAATACTTGAAAAGCAGCCAAAAACTGTTGATAATTTATATTGAAACGACAAAAAACTGCTATAACTCAAATACAGTGCAGACCAGGTTAGTTTCTGTTAAAATGTTCTAATAATTTACTATTTGTATATTTATTTAACAGTACATCGAGAAAGGCAAACAAATATTCTTTCTCGAGCTCCGAAGTAAAACCGATATTCTTATGCGCTTTGTTGAAATTTTGAAGTAACGTTCGTGATTGCGACCCTTTCGTAAGAAAAAGTAATATATCATTCACGTACCGTATATATTGAGCCCATTTACCTATGTCACTCCTTAATGATGTGTTCTTTAGATGTCCTAGAAAGATCGCAGCTAACACTGAAGATAAGGGGCTCCCCATTGCTACATCATCAGTCTGTTTATAGATGCTTTTATTAAAACGAAACCGTATGGCTTTCGTGTATAATAAGACAATCTTGCGTAGAGTATGACCTTGCACCGGCGATGGTAATGTCTCGTTCTAACGCTTGGAAAATAGTGTCAATGATTTCATTAGTTGGAACATCAAAAGATACCATAATCTTGTTTTTAACATTTATATCTTGAATTTTGTTTACAAACTCAAATGAATCGGCAACCGAATAATTAACTAGTAGTTCGCGCAATTGTTCCATTATACGAACTATCCATTTAGCCAATGCATGAAACGGATAATTGACCATTGATAATATTGGTCTCATAGGAAAACCTTTTTTATGTTTTTGGTAATCCGTATATTGTTGGTGTAGATGATCCAACTGGCTTGAGCTTCTGTGCAATGGCCTCATCAATTAAATCTGTCTGCCAAGATCTTAATTTCATTTATTACTTTTCGCTCCACTTTGTTTATTTCATCTGATTTATCGTCTAGACGCGTGATTTTTTTTCCTTTCATTCAGCACGCTTTTTATCTTTTGTAGATAGTCAGATTTGTTCATTATAGCAACACTGTCGCCTTTATTTGATGTCCGCATTTCTTCTGATATCTTCAAACGCATTTGGACGATTTCAAATGTGAAGCCTGGCAACTAAATTAGCCTTGAGACAATTTTTAGAATCAATACTTTTAGGCTCTAAGTCGACTGTTTGTTCAAATAGCAATTCATATACTGCCTCAAAATCAACTTTGCCTTTATTAGAAGGAAATGCATATCGGCATATCGATAGTGCTCTCATTGTTAGCTGATCGATTGATATTTTTGATATGTTAAGCACGCGTTTATCGATATCAGTCGGTTATTATATCACATTAAACACGTTCTCCGACTTTTTTTTATATAATCTGAATCTTTTTTAATAAAAACTCTTGTCTTTATCGACGCGTAGTATTCGGTGGTCTCCATTTCTGCTGAAATTTGTAAGCGCATTCAAATGTTTATTTCTCAATGTGTGCTGTTCTGCACATTTGAACGATGTAAGATCTAAAGCCTGACAAACTGAATGTTTGCGCAGAGATTCAACATTTAAACTAAAGTAGTTTTAGAACAGATTTTACGATAGATAGGTTTTAATACGGCTGTTCAAATGTAAACTCAAATGATGCCACAAAATTAACACCGCTTTGATTTGTATGATGATTTCCATTATTGTAGTCATTCGATAGTGCTTTCATTGTTAGCTGATCGACTTCTTTTAGTAATGCAACTAAACTATTAGCGTCATTTAATGTAACACACTTGCCTTTACCAGCATTTAAAGAGAAACAGCCGTTTATGTCGACAAAAATGCTATTTACAAATATACATTCGCAAGTTGAGGATCAATATACGTAGGCCAATAGACAAAACAGTTAATTAAATAAATTAAAGATAATTGCAACTTAAACGTCTGTTTCGAATCAAACGTAGAAAAAATGTCTACAATTGCGCATCATATCATTGAAATATCGCACGTATGAACTACAAACGTGGCATTTAAGCTAATTACTAAATGAAATAATAGAAATGTTTTAGCCTTATATAAATCTTTGTGGAAAAACAAACTAAAGCCTGATTTAAACAAGTAGAAAAAGCATGATTGAGAAATAGGCTTAAACTGGAGGTGGTGCACACAATTGATTTATTGTGTGCCTTCATCACGCTGTCTCTAAGTTTAAAGTTTTTGCTTTATTATATTTGTCAATATATATATGCGTATTTTTCGTGATCATTTAAAAGACAGTCGCCGCTTCAAGTACTTAATTTTGCATGGCTATTGCAAATGTACTCAAATAATCGCAAATGAAAAATAGAAAGCTATTGGACTATTAGTAAGAGAGAACATGAAATAATAAAGTGAAAAATTCAGCAAAAAGTAAAATGAAGGAAAACAAAAATGTGTAAATATAGTGTCTCAGAGGAAAATTTTGAGTTGGAGGTCGAATACATAATGATAACTAAGTACTGCCTTATAACTAATTAGTACACTTGAACACAAGAGCAAAACTGCAATGATAAAAGTATTAATTAACATACCAATATAATTAAACCAACATTGGTTGCGCGGATGGTGATAACAATTATTATAATCAAGGTTGCGGTCTTGATATAAAACCTAACCTATTAATTACTTACATATATCAGTATAAACTAAGAATTGTATAGTGTAGTAAAGGAAATTCATCCAGTAGATCGGTTTCGTCCTTATTGGGAACTCATCATGTACAGGCCAGAATTTTCTGCGGACAGGACTCGAACCTGGGCACGTCTGCTTTGGAATCTGGTGCTCTAACCAACGAGCCATCCTGCCACACACTATACTGCACACAATTTTCAGTTATATACTAACTAATGTAACCTAATTAGTCTAGCTTTCCTTTAGGTGGAGCTCATATGGGATCCATTTAGACCCAAAGTTCCAACCATCCACAATCTCTCAATACTGAACAGACACCACACTACATTGGTAAGTGGTATTGAAATGAACATTTATATAATTAAAGGAACATTGGTTGCGCGGGTGGTGATAACAATTATTAAAATCGAGGTTGCGGTCTTGATATAAACACCTGACCCATTAATTACTTACATATGTCAGTATAAACTAAGAATTGTATAGTGTAGAAAAGGCAATTCACCCAGTAGACCGGTTTCGTCCTTATTGTGAACTCATCATGTACTGGCCAGAGCACCAGGTTCCGAAGCAGACGTGCCCAAGTACGAGTCCTGTCCGCGGCAAATTCTGGCCAGTACATGATGAGTTCCTAATAAGGACGAAACCGGTCTACTGGATGAATTGCCTTTTCTACACTATACAATTCTTAGTTTATACTGACATATGTAAGTAATTAATGGGTCAGGTAATTATATCAAGACCGCAACCTTGATTATAATAATTGTTATCACCACCCGCGCAACCAATGTTCGTTTAATTATATAAATGTTCATTTCAATACCACTTACCCATGTAGTGTGGTGTCTGTTCTGTAATGACAGATTGTGGATGGTTAGTTGCAAACTTTGGGTCTAAATAGATGCCATATGAGCTCCACCTAAAGGAAAAATAGACTAACCAGGTTACATTAGTTAGTATATAACTGAAAATTGTGTGCAGTGTAGTGTGCGGCAGGATGGCTCAGTGGTTAGAGCACCAGGTTCCGAAGCAGACGTGCCAAGGTTCGAGTCCTGTCCGCGGCAAGTTCTGGTCAGTACATGGTGAGTTCCCAATAACGACGAAACCGGTCTACTGGATCAATTGCCTTTTCTACACTATACAATTCTTAGTTTATATTGACATATGTAAGTAATTAATGGGTCAGATGTTTATATCAAGACCGCAACCTTGATTATAATAACATACCAATAGTTGAGTGCTAAAAACTAGAAATTTTTATTATGAAATTTAAACTACACTGAAATTATTAAATTAAGTTAACAGGAGGATTAAATAATTTTGTACGTAAACAAAGGTATTTTTTAGCGACGACTGAAGTAAAACAAAAAAATACAACAATTCGACCCATTTAAACAATGAAGATATAGTAATTTAACAATAATTGATAATTAAATACAATAGGTTGGTGTTTACTTCAAGCTTGCAAACTTGATTTAAAAAAAGAAGATATAATAATTGTTTGTATTTATTAATATTTTTAATTTTTTAAATTAAATATTGTTTTACTTTTGTAAAGCTTGGAGGCTTAGTAGGAGCTTATTCTTGGACTATTTGCAATATTTGTTGATCCATTCTTTTCGATAATATTTACTTTAGTATTAGACAAAGATTTTGGCTGCCATACTGTCCATTACATTTATTTTAGATTTTATTTAAACTGGTTCGCTATATACTCTAATAATACATTTTCCATCACAGGTAACAGTTCATTGGTATCTTTTCCAGTCTCTGCCGATTGGTGAACTAGATCGGCTTTACTTATATGATCATATTAGCGTGCTGATTTTGCTTGTCTCTTCGACTCTCAATTGATAGCATGGTTTCACCTACATAACAGAATTAGCAGTCACCACAATAAATGCCATAAACTCCATGTCTTTAAACGAGTAATCGTCTTTATTCCGTCAGGAACTAAGGTATCCAATTTACAAGTGTACTTTAACACAATTATACTTTTGTATTTTGCTGCTAATTTTCTAACTTTTTCATTTAGTATTAGGTGTTGTACACCTAGTAAAAAATTAGTTAGCTAGGATTCGCCAGTAAGAACGAAACGAATGTGCGCGAGATTATACCTTCCATTCATGAGATCTTTGGTTTATTGTTCTGTTCATATTTTAACTAATCTTTGACTAAGTTCGCAACACCTAATAAATAATTGAATATGTATTAGTTTTCCGCCACAATCAGTAACTAAATTTTCTAATTTTTTTCCCTAAGCTAGAATTTAGCGTTAATGTTACCTTAATGCCACGACTAGTTTCGTTTATTTAAGCTCGATTGTGTTTGAAGTCAAGTCTTATTATTTTCTTAATTGTTGTCAGATCTACTATCTCAAGTGGTTATTAATTCCGCTTAAAATATATTTCTGCATAATACATATTTCCTACGTTTTGAGTCACATCATCTTAGGTTTCTTAAAATCATTGATTTTAAAATCCATCGTTTTAGACACAAGGAACGATTGTAATTGAAATTGAGAATGAGAACACCAAAAGCTTTATTTTATTATGTGTAACGTTCTGCTACACGAGCACAAAACAAAAACCTTCATTAAAATATAAGATGAAAACTTTTCTTTAAATCAAGTTTGCGAGCTTGAAGTAAACACCAATCCCATTGTATTTAACCAGTCGTCGAACAACATACAAAACTACCGCCAGCCGCAACGCACTGACGCGTTTCGACCTTTCCTTGATCATCATCAGAGTACGACGGCAAACTGACTATCGAGGATCAAACCGCATTGAATATATATAGAAATCAAATTTAGATATGCGGCTCTCACCTCTAGCAGTCTCGCATACATTGAACTTGACTGGAAATGTCGGCTGCACAATTTCTATGCAGTCACGAAAATTAACTGTTTGATCCTCGATAGTCAGTTTGCCGTCGTACTCTGATGATGATCAAGGAAGGTCGAAACGCGTCAGTGTTGCGGCTGGCAGTAGTTTTGTTATGTTGTTCGACGACTGGTTAAATACAATGGGATTGGTGTTTACTTCAAGCTCGCAAACTTGATTTAACGAATTGTTACCACCACCCGCGCAATCAATTATTGTAAAAAAGAAAGAAAACTTGTTTATGCGACGTCTGAACGTGTGCTGTGTTATTGGATATTATGTGTGAACGAATAAAAGTTTTACAGATACACGAGTTTTAATGGTAACAGTAATGCTTATTTATTTTTTTTTGAAATGCGAGCTTTAATAAAATTCATTGTACCCTTCCTGTGTGCAAAAACAAAAGGAAATTTTATCAGATATAAGAAAATTTTCTTTCTCATGGTCTTCTCAAATATCTACTCATGAACATATCTTTATATATAAATTGGAAAGCAAAACAAGATAGAAATATGTGAACAAAGAGAGTGTGAAAAATAGAAACCAATCAAATTGCGTGCGTCACATCCAGTTCAAGCTCAATGCTTGTACGTGCTTCTTCTGCTTACATAAATCCGGCTGCAATTTGTTTATCCATAAGGCTTCGTATGTGGCTAGCTCCCTTTTGTTTTTGCATTTAGTAATTACATTGAATGCTACGTCTGGAGAACATACGTGCGATGTTTCGATGATGTGTTGCGCAATAGCAGACGTGTATTCACCATTTGATTTAAAACGCGTTCAAGTTGCAATGTTCTCTCATTCGAGTAATTAACCGTCTGGTCGATCGGCCTACGTAAGTTGATCGACAACTTGCGCATGTATATTGGTAAATAATATTTGATATCGACATTAACGGCTGTTTCTCTTTGATTGCTGGTAAAGGCAAGTGTGTTACCCTAAATAACACTCGTAGTTTGGCTGCATTAAATAATTTTCTTATATCTGATAAAATTTCTTTTGTTTTTAAAATAGTATAAGCAAATGAAGCTTATTTATTTCATAAAAACATAATACTACTACTACTACTACTACTAATAATAATAATAATAATAATTATTATTATTATAAATAATAATAATGGTAGTAGTAGTAGTAGTAATAAATTTCTTTGGCAAAAAGCCATCTGGCCCAACAATTGTAATGATAAGATAAAATTTAAAATTAGGGATATGTAAAGTTGAATGAAATGGTGACTGGCAAAGTATTTACCGATAAGGCTGATGGGAGTTGTGAAAGAGAAGCGCTTTCTTCAACTTTGTGATAGTTCATTCTGAGAAGAAAGAGATACCATTTGACTAGGTAAGAATCGACTAGATTAAGGCTCGTGAAAAGTAAGAATATCAATTAATGATTTGTTGTCATTGGATGAATGAATTTGGGACTGTGTTAGAAGACAAGGAAGGACCAGCTTGAGACATCGACTGTCGGAATTCTTTGTCGTAATTTTCGAGTTTCTGTAGGGTAGGATTTAATAGGCTAAATTCGCCTAGATTGAAGCTTGTGAAGAGTAAAAATATCAGTGTCACGTGCAGGATTCACTTACTTCAGTTAAATTAAATAAAGATTGCTGGAAGACGAGGAAGAACCAGCGTCAGTTGTATACTATCAGATTATCCATCAGATTTTTCGAGTTTCCGATAGTTTTCTGAAATAAAATGGGGAGAATTAGCAGAGCAAATTATGGTAGAGTACTAAATAATTGAATGCAGTATACAGAAATGGTATTGGTGTGTCCAGTTGTGACTTTTAGAATTTAAGTCGGTTTGACTAATATGGAGGCTAGGCAAGAAGAAACTTAACGCTCCGAAACTAGCTGGAAGCCTAGGGCTAAAAAGAGTATTACGAGGTAAGAAGGAACCAGTAGCGCCCTCATTCAGATTTCTCGCATTGCAATTTGTTAAAGAAGTGTATATGGACCACCTTAAACTCGTGCTGGGGTAGGAGTTCAATTTCCGTAGATAATGCATTAAATACACTGGTTGCTTTGGAAATTTGGAGTATGGCTGGATTGAATTGAAGAGTTGCTATTGCGCGTAACATAGAAGTGAATTGGATGAGCGAAATTTGACAGTGACAGGCAAGTTAAAATCTTATGAATGAAAAACATGACTCGTAATTATTGGTTAAACCATAACGGGAGAAGATTTGCTAGGAGCAGGCGCTCTCGATAGTTCTGACTGAGAAGGAAGACACGCTTTAAAAATCTAGAAGCCACCTGTTCGATGGCATAAGAGGAGGCTAAAGTGAGGGGGCAATAATATTCGCTAGCATTTGAGATGAGAGGTAGGATATAGGCTTACGTTATTCGAGTTGCGAAGTGGGGTTATGTTTCTTGAGGCAGATCAAACGGGCCCATTTGAAGAGTTTGGAAGTAGTTTGATTAAGCTGTGGGGAGAAGTCTAATGATTTAGAAAAACAGATACCAAGGTGCTTGGCCGGGTCACTTATTTCAATATCAAAGGAGCAATTTGCGTTCGGGAGAGAATGGAATGTGTCGGAGGTAAGTTTTATCAAAGGAGTCTTATCGGGATTTAGTTTAAGACCAATTCTTTTAAGCTGAAAGTGCAACGAAGATAGAAGCTGAGTGATTAGAGGTGAAAAAGGGTTAATAAATTATTTGGTTACTGAATACTATAACTAGGTCACCTGCACATTTGAACAGCTTGAACAGATTGTCCTCAACCTGCATCTTTGCGAGTGTTAGGTATGGGATTAAGTACCAAGCCCTTGAGGACTACAGATTGGATAAGGGCTGATCTTGAGTGACTATTTCTGACTTTTAAAGTTGTGTAACGGTTTCCAAGGTAGCAATTGATAAGTTTGAGGATGCTGCCGCAAATATCATTGCTCAATAATCGGATTCAATCGCTGAAAATGAAAATGAATTAAAAGCCTTAGAGATATCTAGGAAGAGGAGAGTACATTCGTGATTTTTAGAAATGGAAGAGTAGCAGTGATTAAGGACACTGACTAAGTTGGTGTCAGAAGAGCGCCCATTTAAGAAGCCATGTTGATCATCAAGGAAGCAGAAATTTTCTCGAGACTTAATGAAAGAAGATATTAAGTTATACATGATCCTGGTGAAGTTGTTAGTGAAAGCAGGACCAATAGTTATTGTGCGGAGATCTTCGATTGAAGAGATCGATGATGTGCCATTTTTTGAGATGGGAGAGATCGTCGAGTTGAGCCATTCTGGGAGAAGAACATCAGGTTTTAAGTTGACTACTTATGCGGTTAGTGAATAGTTTTCAACGTAAAGTGGGTGAAATATACACTTTAAATTGAACAACGCATCAAACTTTATGTAATACCTGGTAATAGTTGAATCCTAACTCAACTGACATAATGGTCATCGACGTAAACTAGATGGAATGAAATGATTGACTCGGTTACGATTGATGAAAATACAGATTAAATATCTTGAAATCCTTCGATGAATTTAAAATATTGTTGTTTTTATATACTTCAGAAAAAACGAAAATGCTAAAACATTAGAATATTTTCACGTGGTATTTAATAGTAGTCAGTAGATTAGGATTTTATTCTTTGTGAATGCAAGTATAGTTTCACAACTGTCGCGTTTGCGTGATATTTTTGGCCTCGATCAATTATGCTTTAGAATATGACAATTTAAATAGCATACGATTGTTGACTGCGTGTGCCGTTAGACAATCGGCTGTATGTGGTGAATTTTAAGAATAAAAATGTTTCGTAATAATTTATGCAAACGAGACAGGTGAATTTTAAAATAACCAATTCTAGTTTAATTTATGTTAAAAACAGTGTTCTTCTAAACCAAAACGGATGAAGTTTATATTCAGTGTAAATCTCTGAGTAAGATAGGTTGAATAATGTGCGCCTTAGGAAGTATGCTTAGAGTCTTTTCACTTTGTCGGATAATTCATTGATTCTGAAATTCCAAATAATGGTTTCGTAGTCGAGAATAGATTTTATATATATTTATAGCGATAGATCCGGCGCATGGTTTCCTGTTTTTTGCCTCAGTATCTGGTTAATGATACGCATGTTTTTTTTCCTTTAATGTTAATTTCTATTTTATAGTATTCTTATGAGAAAAGTTTTTAAACGCGCCAGTCTTTGAAATTGCTTTATCATAGATTTTAAGAATGATAATGTACTATTTGATTACTTGAGGCTTTAGTTCGGTAGTTCATACTACATAAGTTTGCCATTTGTTTTGAAGATAATCTGATAATGATTCATTCTCGTTAGTATTGAATATCCTGATATATTTGTAAACATTAGACAGCCAGTAAGTCCATATTTTGTGAAGAAATCTCGTATTATGGGTACGTTGATTGTAATTGTGATAAGTTGTTTAGGATCGCATTGCGGCATATAGTTGCTGCTTAATATCTGTTTCAAAAATAAACCATTAAATATGAGAGCGTGGTCTATTTTAGTGTGACTAATTGAAGAACTTTTTTATGATTACAGATGTACTAGTTTTTGAAAATACTCTTCCAATGCCGGCTTTAAATAAAGTACAGTATATGGTAGTCAAGGTTTTAATTTTATCATTTTTAAATTTTGATTACCGTGACATAGTAGCAATACAGTTATAACAAATAACAAAAGGTTCGATACTGTCTCTCTCCCCTACAATATTCTGCATACGAGATGAGATGAGGTATAGGTGAGGTAATGATTGGTCTGCTAATTATAAATAGTTATATATTGAGTTTAGTTACTGAGACAAATTCTATGATTAAAATAGTGTTGAGTCAAATATATATAAATAGAATGGTTTTGGAACGAGGTTACCACATTTGCTTAAATCTGCTATTGTGATCAGTGTTGTGTTGCCTGAGGATGGTGCTGGAAAGTAGGCACCGAAACGTCGCCAGTAAACAAGGATGTGATAGGACCGCATTTCCATTGGGACCAACCAAAACTCAACCCGATCAAAGACAAAACAAAATTGGAAATTGCGATCAATCGGATCTTTGTGTAACTGCCTGTGTACAGCTATTACCCGCGTACGCAAAACGCGGCATTGGAATAAATGAAGCTTACACTCCGCAAAACCATTTCAAAAAAAAATTGAAAATACTGTTGTTCAAGTATATACGAGTTCGTTTTTCATATGAGATAAAATCACCTAAAATGGTTCTATAGGTAAAACATGTTCTCCTCTACTATATTCCGAAAAGGTGCTGAAAATGTTGAATCAATTTGTGGGTCTGTTGATGTACAATAAATACATGCCAACAGTAGATCAAATGCGGGAATAAAAGGTTTAAGAATTTTAATTGAAGACACATTATCGTATCTACTTTACTTGTGTTTATTTATGCTCAAATTGGTTTTTCATTTTAAATTTCTTTTCAACGATCGTGAATGTTATGACCCGCCCAATTTTAGCTTATATATGATTGACTTTGAAGACATTCATTTGAGATAAAATATCGATAAATTTCATGGTACACTGTCCATGAGCAAAAGAAGATAAAGTTTATCAGACATAAACAACGTTCTCTTCACATATTCTTCTAAAGTATTTAAAAATGAATATATATATATATATATATATATATATATATATAAAACGTTGAACTTAAATTATTCAATGCATCCTCCAGATAAAAGCGATGCTGATTTGTAAACAGCGTTTGAATTGATATTTGGACAGACTTCTGACTTGGAACCTACACGCATTGATTATAAAAGTTGGTTTAACGCTACTTTACTGGATCACGCTTCGTATATGATATCGTTAAAAAGCGCAGAATATCATATATTGACAGAGCGAAATTTGAATACGTTTATAGATATCAGCAGAAACGCAGGCATTAAAATACGCGCTGATAAAAACAAGAGCGTTTTTATAATGACAAAATAAGACTATAAATAACAGAAGTGAACGAGTTGACTGACAATAAAAATTCAGGATATAAATGATAAAAACAAAATAATGATTTCTTTTGACGTTACGTTTTTGTTTATTAATGTTCCAATTAAATAATCTATTGAAATTATAATTCAAACGGAAGGCCAAAACTTAGTACCACCTCCGTTTCTAGGTCATACTCTATGATAGCTTATTCTTACGCTCGAAAGATTTACTGTTCAGTTTTAATGGAAATATACATAAAAATATTGATGGTGTAGCAATACGGAGCCTCTTAACTCAAATTTTGTCTGATATTCTTTGACATCTTTAGAAAACGTCATTAGAGTGCGCCATATGTAAATATGCGCAATGAATACGATATGTTGTTATTGAATACAGGTCTCAATAACGAGCACTGCTTTAAAGTTTCAATATAGCGCATAAAATTAATTTTCACTTAGCATGGATTTACTATTAAAGAAAAATGCTAATGGTAAATTAAATAGAAAATGCTTCTATAAACCAACCTGGTCTGCACAGTATTTGCATTTTAGCAGTTTCGCGCCTTTTCAATATATCTTATCAACAGTTCGCGTCTGTTTTCCAAGATTTGACAGATTGGTCATTCCAGATTCTAAGAATGACGAATATACTAAATCAAATCACTTACTAATATTTAACGGCTATCTTAGATAATTGATTGAGTCAATTATTAGAAAGAGAAATTAAAAGAAATAGATGCCTTTCGGACAAGTTTAGAAAATTTGCCCGGAAATCCCATTTATGGGGGCATGCTGTCTTCCGCATAGCACAGCCAAATCTGCAAGCTTTATTTAAGGTAATCAATTTTCCTGTACCAGCAGTTGAAGAGAAAAGCTGGTTATGTCGACCTCAAATATTATTTACCAATATATATATATATATATATATATATATATATATATATATATATATATACGCAAGTTGCCGATTAAATTATTCGTGACGATCGACAAGACTCGAATGAAGGAACATCACAGCTTAAACGTCTGTTTAAAATCAAATGGTGAATACCCGTCTGCAATTACGAAAATATCATTGAAACTTTGCACATATGGTCTCCAGACGTAGCGTTTAACTTAATTACTAAATAAAATAACAGAATTCGCTAGCCAGACAAGAAGCCCTACGGAGAAATAAATTGCATCCGGATTTATGCAAGCAGATAAGGCATGTTCGGACATTTTTGGAACTGGAAGTGATGTGCACAATTGATTGGTTGTTCCTTTATTTCACATCCTCTCCACGCTTAACCTCGATTTATTACATATATATATATATATATATATATATATATATATATATATATATATATATAATTTTTTATGTCCATTGCCTTCGAAAATTACACAATATATTTCCAATTAGACGAAAAGACATTAATAACAAAATGGATAATAGCCATTTAGTTCGAGATTTCTAAACTTCATTCTACAATCTTTCATTTATATACATTCTGGGTTTTAATTTGATTATATGGGTGGCAACAAATCTGACTCGGTTTTACTTCTATTTCTTTTTTTGGTTGATTGGTAATTTTGTATGCGTTTGTGTTTGTCTGTGTGCCTGTTTGCATTTAAAGGTCTATCTCACTGTATTGCAAAGTAATGTCTGAGATCAGGTCCTTATTGTATTGATGGCTTGAGAATTAAACATCTGTTCGAATTAAATACTGTTTGTTGTGGAGACCTTATATATATGCAAGTATATATTAGGTGTTGCGAACCTAGTAACAAATTAGTTCAGTTGTGACCAGAAGGATAAACCAAAGACAGCATGAACGAAAAGTATAATCTCATGCACATTCGTTTCGTGCTTACTGGCGACTCATCAGTAGGAGCCTGTATTTGGCATGTTAGTCAAATTGCACTCATAAGAGCATTCAAAATTAGATTCTACTCCACTTTCTCTTTCTTAGAATGCCAATCTAGGTGACATATAATCGAGGGATCAATGAAATAAGGTAAACGCCGTATATTCCTATAGTACAAAATTTACATAAGAACACAATTAATAATTTATTCCGCTTATATCGTAGGTGGTCAAAATAAAGCAATAATGTACATGAACTCAGTATCTCACAGAAAGTAGAAGTGAATAGTTTCTATGTGCTTTTAATCGATTAGCCCAAAAATATATAAATAAGGAAAATCGAATGAGGCAAACAAATAAACTGTGGGCGTTCTAAATAAATCTTATAACATTTAACTGATAGCAATTTTCACTCAATCACTCAGTCAGGTGTGCATTTGGACAACTATACATTGATAAATCCAGACTGTCAACTCTTTCTTGCTGCACTTCTGCACCATAACCCTCGTCGGCACGGAAGGCTGATACGCCGTAGTATACATCTAGATGTAACCCACGGCTCACTTTCGTTGACGATCATTATTATCTGTCCTTGTTGGCCGTCATCACGTAGATCCTCTTTCACTAACGGCAGAGCATATAGCACCAATGATCAATGTGCTGCTCGTCTCTTCCTAACTAGGTTTCATCATGTCAACTCTCGGCGCAAAGTAATTTGCTTCAACACATTGTCAATAAACTAAAAAAATTTAACCATGTTTGTGTTATATTGACTTCACCAATATTAGTTGGATCGTTTTTGCGGATTCCCATAGAATTTACTATAATTGTGTCTTGCAACCGAGACTTAATCATCCCGCATTCAGAATGTTCATTTGTGCAGACAGTATTCTTACTAAGTCTTCCGATCCGCCAAAAGTTCTTTTGCTCAACACAAATTCTTTATTTTTATTTAATTATTCATAGGAGTTTTCTAGTACAAAGCATGTTATTTTCTAGTGGTGGGCACCGGATTATCCTTGATAGGCTGTACATTCGAATCTAATCGCGTGCATCCCTCTGCTGAGATTTAGTCGCCCAGGAACCGCACCTGCCTACCTATCTGAACTGTATGTGGATTAAAGTGTAGTCGCCATTCTGCAGCTTTTGACATCTTCTTCAGCCGAATACGTAATTGGTGTTCAGTAGTGTTCCATATAATAACATCTTCAACGTAAGCTTTTGTACAGGGTAATTCGGAAACGGAAGAGTTCATCATACTTTGGAAAACTTTTGGTGCGTTCTTCCGATCAAATGGTACAGGAGTGAATTGGAAATGACCTTTGGATACCTGTATCAATAACTTCCATCGTTCTTCGGATTGAACGACAATTTGCCAAAATCCCTGTTTAAGATCAAGCACGGAACAGATGACGTAGACCCGGCATGGGATACGGGCCGGGTTTAGTCACAAAGTTTAATTACCGGAAATCAGCCGCTGGACGGAGAGAACCATCATTTTTTGTAACGTAAACCATGGGAGCTCGAAAAACAGATGATGATGGTTCGAGAACGCAGTCCCATATGATCTCTTGTTTTGCTCGATTCGCTGCTGCTAATTTATTTTGCGGAACACCATGTAATTTTGGGGGTTAGTAACCTTCGCTTAATTCTGTCCAAATTTTAAAGCGATCGACCGTCGGCCCGGGACATTTGCTGCAATCAAGGAGTGGGAATATAGTGTTGTATTGACTTCGAAACTCTTTCTACCACACGGGCATACAATTAGTCTCCATCGTAGGGCTGCATATCAATTTTCTGAACTTTGTACTTTTCGGCCCCAAATGGCATATACGTATATTTTGACAATTGATCGCCTTAACCCATTTTTCAATAAAATCTAGCCCCTCATCTAGGGCGTTAGGGAATATGGTACAATAAAAAATATAGTAGATATTTTCATTTATTAATAATTCAGTGTCCCATTCGACCGCAGACACCATCGACGCTCCAGTATCCAGTTGCATTATTACTGGCTGTCCGTTGAGGAGTTATTAAAATCTAACTTTAATAAAAATCCTTACGTGTGGCAACTTTTCCATACTTATTTTTCTTCGAAGGCCATCTGATTCTGAATACTTTATAGAGTGCTCTGCTGGTCCTCTTTTCTCAATCTAAAAATCTGAATATCTAAAGTATTTACTTTTTTGGCATGACCCCGACTATCAGTATTGGTGAGATGGTGGGCACTATTGTCCCATTGACTGAAAAAACTATATTGATTTTGCCGCCCTTTAGGCGCTGTATTTGCTGCAGCTGGTGTCTTTATATATTGAGCTTGCTTTAAAGCCACTGGTTGCCGCAATCCTCCTGGACTGGCTGATTATGCTGCGGAGAATTCAAATAAGATATGACGCCCCTGCCGGATGTTGTAACGGGACTTATACGTTGTGTCGCGCCGGACAATTTGGTGGTCATCACAGCTGAACTTTGTAGAGCCTAGGTTCTTTCTTCCAGGCTTCCTAAGCGTTCCAAATTGCGCCATATTTGGTAAGATCCATCAGAATAAACACGATAGCCTCATGCGGTTAAAACCAGGGAAAATACTCAATTAGCTCGGACAACTACCACCTGATGCGTGCCATCTTATCAAGGAACATTTCCCAGGTGGTGGTTTGAATCTGTACAGTTCTGAAAATTCTTTTTGATGCCTGGCTCGAAAGCGATCCAACACTCGTCTGTTTATTCTCCAAACTTCAAGTCGACAGACAATTCTAATTGGACTGCAACTATCTGGTCAACTAATTTCTGGACAGCCACGCGTACAATAGGTGCTTCTTATGAAACTTCTTGCTCTCGAACAGAAACTTCAAATTCTTTGAAACACAACTATGGCCTTTCCACATCCAGAGGTTTATGCATAGGCTTGAATTCTGATGACGGTCGGAAAAAGCTCGTCGATTCGGATGAAAACTCCGTCTGCTTCATCTTGGCGCGGTTGCCATTTTTTATTTCACCGATATTTGTTGGGTCGTTTATGAGGAATCTGTCATAATTGGCTATAATTGTGTCTTCCAGGCGAGATTTAATCATCACTAACTTCGCAGCTAAAGTGTTAATTTTTACAGCTAATATCCTTACTAAGCTTTCTTAACCGTCAGAAGTCATTTTGCTCAACGAAAATGCTTAATTTTAATCATTTGTTCATAGGAATTTGCTCGTATACACTGCGTCTATTTATTAAATCTAAATACAAATGTTTATTATTATTATTTTATATTCACTTTTACGGCTCGTATGCTGCTTCCATCGTTGCCCGAACTGCTTCATCTTAATTCTTTCACTTATGTAAGTGCTTTCTGTTGTATTCGCGTCAGCTTTAGCTATGGCCATTGGAGTTGCATCACGAGATTCTGGCTGAGCCCCCGGTGTAATAGCCCTCGCCTAATGAGCCTCTATAAATTGCTCCATCGTCCTATAGCCGACTTGTCCTCATAGACTATATTGGATACTGCATAAACTTTCACATTTAGCGATGGTATCGTCAACAAAGTCCAGCTAGAACTGCTGCCATATTCCCGGTGAAGAAGAGAAGACAACGCCTAGCAGCTTCAGGGGTTGAATGCAGAGACTGTAAATATTAATGAATGATTTGCTTGTATAGCCTCCATATACAATTATTAGCCAAATAATTAAATGACCGATATTCAAGATCAAATGATAAATTTGGCAGGCATGAAAACAATTCACACATGAGAACATAAAAAATAAATTTTACGTGACTGTCTCTCTCGACGCCATTCTAAAATGGGGGAGTTAATTCAATGAAAGTAAACGCTGTATGCCTAGGAACAATGTCAAAATATAAAAACCAAATAAACCGTTTATACCGCTCATTACGTGGGTGTTTTAAATAAACACAAATCTGCATTATTTCTATGGCTCATGGAAAAATTAACTGATTGGGTTCTATATGATTCCAATCCATAAGCACACAAAATAAATAAATATTAAACAATCTAAGATGTCTATTAAAACTTTATCTACTGAACTTGAAAAAGTCTGCAATCCTGCTGATATGCTGTACTGCGCCAACCTAGTATAGATATACCTATCTACATGATATTAATTGCACATTTATTGTGATGTGATAATTTTTTTAATATATTGTACAATTTCCAATTTTATTATTTGATGGAATATGTGTGGTTTGAATCCAAATAAAGATATTCTATATTCTATATTCTATATTATGTTATTAGGCACTATGCCAGCTTGGAATCTGAACCATAGCGCTGGTTTAGCCAGGCGGTCAACTATGTCTAGCTGTACTACTACATTACTACTATTGAATTATTTGTTTATAAGTGATGGAGGTCTGGATCATTAAACAATTTAATTTACTGTAAAATGGCTAGTTACTTTTGTGTTGCTTTAATCGAGGGATTAAAACAACTAGATTCTAATTCTGTTGACTTCACTTCATACATATTTGAAGTACTTTGGTTAAATGATTATTGATTACTTTGGCGGTATTCAATTAAAAAACCTTCCCCAGGTAACGTGGATTCGGTTCAATAATAAAATATTTGGCGTTACTTTTTTTTAACTTTAGGTCTAAAAAGATACAATAAAAACTCCACTTGAAGGAAAGGCAACCAAGAGCAAACGTTTGTATGAGTGAAATTTTGGTGCAGCGTGCGGCAGGGTAGCTCAGTGATTAGATTCACAGACTCCAAAGCAAACGTGCCCAGATTTCATCACTTTAAGCAGCCATTTCACGAAAGTAATTCAAGTGATCCTAATGAGGGGAAACTGGTCTACTGGATGAGTTGCCATTTCAACACTTTAGCATGCTTAGATTATACTCCCAAATTTACATATGATGGGATTGGTGTTCATAGCAAACCTCGCAACCTTGATTTTCATTAAAATACTTTTATTGTTTTAATTTTAGCGCTTTATTTGAAATTTTTTGGATTAGCTGATTATGATTTATATTTAGCTGCTTTTGTCCGACTAGTTTGCTTTATTACTGTGAGTTATTTATGTACGTCGTTGATTTGGGAATAGACTTGGATCTTACGATTTGCTTTCATATAAGGATAAGTGTAGCTTGCGCGTAGGTGTGTTCCGTATTTTTTGAGTGTTTTAATAAAAATACTTAATGAATTTATATGTTTATGATATATAAATATCCCGGTAGGCTATAAATCTGTGATAGGTCTATTAAATGATTAACTGTTATCTCGTTGATGTTTCTGCAGTAGTGCATTTAGACAGAATTGACCACCTGATTTAGTACCTGATCCGTTAATTACTTACATGTGTCAGTATAAACTAAGAAATGTATAGATTAGAAGAGGCAATCGAACCAGTAGACCGGTTTCGTCCGTATTGGTAACTCATCATGTACTGGCCAGAATTTGCCGCCCGTGCAACCAATGTTTGTTTAACATGATTAACTCATCGTAGATTAGTTCAAATGCCTAACTGACTGACTTACTGACTGTTTAATCATTATCATCGTAGATTTTTGTCTCATTAGTTTTTAGAACGCTGAGGAAAATTTTTTTACAAACGATTTAATTATCTATTTAGTTTTAGACTGCACATATATCCTTTTGTACGCTTATTGATTTTGATTGCAAAGAAACCACACATTTTTAGTTTGGCGTTAATATACTAAACTAATGTAAATTTTTAACCACTTACGTTATATGCGCTATAAACAATTAATAAGGCTTTCGTATTTGAACTAAGTATTATTGGTTTGTAGTGTATACCCTTTTATTTGATTAATTTTTCCATTATTAGGTCTCATAAAATAACGTAGACATTATTTACGTAATAGTTTGTTTTAAATTCCAAAATTTTATCTATGTATTTCTATTTGAATATATCGGTTAGTTAATTACTTTGTGAACAATTATATAACTAAGCTAAGTACAACTTTATCGCATTTAGCGAAAATGCGATACAAAAAACATTTATTACCCGATATGGATTTTAAAATACATTTAAAATTAAATAGTAGCGCTTTCGCTCCATCTTTTTAACTGAATTTACTGTAAAAAGGAACAAAAGAAAACACGAAAAGAAGTTATGTTTTGATAGAAAAACAGTTCACGCCAAAAATACACTAAGATACATATTATTCCAAAATGTTGAAAAAACTGGAAATGTATCTAAGTGCAAGTTTACATGGGCCATGTAATGCCCTGTAATAATGGCAGTACACGAACAAAAATCTGCTTGTACAATTATGGATAAAGTCGGATTTTATTATTACATTATTTATTATTATTATTATTATTATTATGATATTATTATCATTATAATTATTATTATTGTTATAATTATTATTAATAATAATACATTTATTTGGCAAAAAAGGCCAACGGGCCCGACCATTGAAATAACAAATCAAAGGTGGGATATGTGGAGGTGAATGAAATTGTGACTAGCAAAATATTTAACAACAGGGGGGAGAGGAGTTGAGGAAGGGAAGTGCTTTCATCAACTTCATGATAGTTCAATCTGGTGAAAAAAAGAGTTTCCATTTGACTAGACAAGATCAATTGGAGTTCAGTCCACGAAGAGTCCGAGCATAAATGCGGGGTAGGCTGGTGCCGGACAGACTAATTTGAGTGTGAGTTCGAATGTAATGGCGGACCGGAAGCAGACGTTGACCGACGGAATTCTTTATCGTGGATATTGAATTTCTGTAGGGTGGTATTGACTAGGGTGGAGTCGACTAGATTGAAGTTTGTGTTTCGTGCAGGGTTCTCTGGCTTCCGTTGAACGAGGTTATGACTGGTGGTAGGCGAGGGGGAATCGATGTTCGATGTAAACCGTAGGGTGGTCCAGCAGGCTTTTGTGTTTCCGGTCGTTTGCTGTAACACAAAGGAAAAGGATTAGTTGAGCAAAACGTGGTAAAGAATCCACTATATGGATGTGATAGCATGAAAAATGAGAATAGAAGTGGTATCAGGGAGTCAAGAGTGAGAGATTTAAAGCCAAAGGGGAAAAGTGGAAATTAGAGGTCAGCCAGAGGGATTTTTCCCTCTAAAACTAGTAAAGAGAATAGCCTGGGGGTGAAAGAAATGTTATGATTTAAGAAGGAACCAGTTTCGCTTCCAATCGGTCGTCTCGCATATGAATTTATTATTATTATTCTTATAATATATAGTAATAAAATATATATGACATAAATTTATTTTAAATATCTTGTATTTTACTATTAAATAAATGTGGACTTAAGGTAATTAAAGGATATGTTAAATGGAAATGTCCCTTTGTACCACGTAGTTATATCAAAATATTCAGGATGTTGTGTGATCTAATAGTAAACAACGTAAACTCTTGAAATATGCTCTTCGTTAAAATGCTATTAACTCAGAGCTCTTCGTTAGTTTTTTGAATTGTAAATAATTAAGATGGAGTCAAACCATGAAAATCTATTGAACATAATAGCACGAAAAGTACATGTACATGGTATACCGAAACTAGTGAATTATATATATATATATATATGTGAAACGTAACAATTAAAATAATTATTTTTATCATAATATGCAAATAACCGATTTAAATTCCATCATCATCAGATAGAATTTAGTACCAACAAATTTGAATTTTAGTAATATGTATCAAAATTCCCCACGGCACATAGGTAAAATTTTAATCATTTGTATTGAAAGAAAGATAGATTAGATGTATCATAACAGTTTACCATTATTTGAAAATAGCCAGAAGCTTATAGCGTTCATTTCTTCAATTATGCGTACGTATTGCCAAGTTTTAAATTCAAAACTAGTAATATAAAATCTTTGTACGTATAAGTTTAAATGATACCAGAAGCCACTTGTTTTGTTTTTTCTGGTATAAGAACGACTTTTCTGCAAGCCTTTATACCTTGAGCGAATAAACTCCTAATATTCCTCATCTCGACCCTGTTCTATGCGTCTTTTTACTTGATTTCTATAAACGTCGTTCCGCTGGTTCAAGTAAATTATTCTTAATAGGTCGCATAGCCTTGTGAGCCATTATCATTTATTGATAGTAATTGTATCATATTTATAAATATGTCATAAGAAATGGCATGAATAGATATCTTAGTTCTTCTTTTCACAGTCTCTAACATGCCAGAAAAACCATTTTGTAAATTGTAGTCCAAGATGCATTCAAATTTAAAAAAGCTTTTATCAAAATAATAAACGTTTTTAATTGTATATCTTTTGATTATGCCCTTTTTAAGCCCAGCCAACGTTTCTTTCTATATTTCTTTCAACAGAAGCTATACATTGAATAATCATAAATAGATCATCGACTTATTATATAAGTTTAAGTTCAGAGCATCAGCAACAATTTTATCATAATGATTAAAACGGCTAAATTCATGTTTATAAAGAAGTTTGTCTTAAAACGAAGCTTTATCAAATGGTCATTAATATCTAATGTTAAAGAAATTTTGTGTGAAATCTTTGTTTTTGGATCAATCAAACAGATAATTTTCCGATCATTAGAAAATTTGAACCACTTGAAACAACATCTTACAAATTTGCAAATAAAAGTTTTTATTCATAGTACACTTTTCATGTGCAAAAATTAAAAGCAATTTTCTCAGATGAAAGAACCGTCTCTTTCTTATATTCTTCTCAAGTATGTACAAATGAACAGGTCCTACTCTTCTCAAGCTTACTTTACTATACACGAATGATGTACTGCTTGTCAATGGGGAGCCCCATATCTTCAATGTTGACAGATTTTTATAGGCCCTCATAAGAGAAAATCATTAAGTAACTGTTCACAATAGACACGGTATGTTGATGATAGCTTATTCGTTCTTGAAAACATTTTGCAATAACGAACATTGCTTCAGTGATTCAATAAAACGCATAATAGGTAAATTTCACGTCAGAGCACGAGAAAGAAGATTATCTGCCTTTCTAAGATATATTACTAAAGAAAAATGCAAATGACAAGTTATATAAACCACTTTTCCATAAATTAACCTGGACGGCACAGTATTTGCATCATAGTAGTTTCGTGCCTTTTAAATATAAATCATAAATAGTTCAAGGTTTTTTTCAAGAATTGACAGATTCGTCAGTCCAGACTAAAAAGGTCACGAATATACTAAAGTAACAAATTATCTAATGTCTATTATCTATACTAGACATCTGATTGAGTCAC
This sequence comes from Eudiplozoon nipponicum, assembly GCA_029291075.1. Classification (NCBI taxonomy): domain Eukaryota; kingdom Metazoa; phylum Platyhelminthes; class Monogenea; order Mazocraeidea; family Diplozoidae; genus Eudiplozoon; species Eudiplozoon nipponicum. The sequence goes on from JAQBSW010002670.1 coordinate 35,367, forward strand.
TTATTACAGCGAGAAATCAAAAGAAAACAAATTTACTGAACATTCAATTTAAGGGGATGCTGATTTCCACACAACGCAGACGAAATTTGAAGCGGCGTTACAACGCACATTAAATGCAGATAAAATACGGGTGTTATTTAAGGTAACACACGTCTTTACGATCAATTAAAGAGAAATAGCCGTTAATGCCAACTTGAAATATTATTTGCCAATATACAATCGCAAGTCGTCGATCAACTTACGTAGGCCAATCGACGAGATTAGTGATTGCTCGAATGAAATAACAATGCGATTTAAACGCCTGCTTCAAATCAAATCGTGAATAAACTTCTGCATTTGCACAACATATGACTGAAACGTTGGACGATAATTACTTAGTGCATTAACAGAAATAAGTTAGCCACCCATGAAGCTCTATGGATAAAATAACTGTAGCCGGACTTATGTAAGTAGAAATAGCATGTTTTGGCATTGAGCTTGAAGTGAATGGGATGCACACAATTGATTGATTGTTCTCATATTTCACAGTAAAAGCTTATTGTTTTGTTTTGTTTTGGCTTCCGATATATATAAAGATATGCTCATTTGTTGATACTTGAGAAGAATTTACGAAAGAAACATTTCCTTTACATGGTAAAACTTTCTTTTATTTTTGTTCATGGCAAAGTTACTTTCACTTGTATTGAGGCTCACATTCGGAAAGCATAATTTTGTATTATACTAGATCTATGCAAAATCCACGTAAAATTTCTGACATCAGTCGTAGCAATATAGATAACGTTTTGTCAACTTGAATAACTATGACGCTGGTCTTTATCTTAATGGTAAATATGCGGATTTAAATTTATAGAATTATTTCTGTGAAATAAAATCATGTGAAAGTTGTAAGTTTCGGGAATCTAACTTTTAATATGGAGGACTGCGTCTTTGAAATGCATAACAGATGCACTCTTGAAGACCCAATTGTAAGGAGTTCATCTGGCACTACACGAAAATCATTGACTGTGAGCACAGATTGGCTAAAATTTTCCCGGTTATACTGCTATAGTCTTATTTGAGTCTTACGGGTCTCTAACATTCAGCGTAATCTGCATGTTTTAAAAAGGGTTAGACTAGATTATTTTTATGCAGTAACGTACATGAGAAGAGAAAAGAAAGTTGAAGCGGCATTAACACGCACATTTAATGCAGCTAAACGCGAATGTTATTTAGGGTAATAAACTTGCTTTTACCAGCAATCAAAGAGAAACAGCCGTTAATGTCGACATCAAATATTATTTACCAATATACATGCGCAAGTAGTCGATCAACTTACGTAGGCCGATGGAACAGACGGTTAATTATTCGAATGAGAGAACATTGCAACTTAAACGCCTGTTTTAAATCAAATGCTGATTACACGTCTGCAATTGTGCAACACATCGTCGAAACATCACACGTATGTTCTCCAGACGTAGCATTTAAAATAATTACTAAATGCAATAACAAAAGTAAGCTAGCCACATACGAAACCTTATGGATAAACAAATTGCAGCCGGATTTATTCAAGCAGAAGAAGCGTGTTCAGGCATTGAGCTTGAACTGGATGTGCCGCACGCAATTGATTGGTTTTCGTTTTTTCACACTCCCTCTATGTTTACATATTTCTATCTTGTTTTGCCTTCCAATTTATATATAAAATATGTTCATTAGTAGATACTTGAGGAGATAATGAGAAAGAAGCGTTTCTTGTATCTGATAAAATTTCTTTTTGTTTTTGCACATGGGAAGGGTACGATGCATTTTAATTTAATTTAACACTCCCGTTTTCAATTATTTCCATCGTCCGTTTATGTTAAATTTAGCATCACTTGTTTATCTAATACTGTTTGATAGAGCTACAGGGATGCTCAATACAGTTTGAATTATATTTACCATTTTAATCATAGCGACACACGTTTTTCGAATTCATCCTATGCATCTTGTCAGTTAACTTGCTTAATAATGTGTACATTTTTTAATTGAATTATTTAGTTACTAATATGCCTCGGCTTCCCTAAATCTTCATAATTCAACTTATTTTTAGTAAACAAAATACCGAATTAAATTTTCTAATCGATTTGGATAGTGATGTGGAATAAGTTGTCTGACAAATATCCGAAAACTGACTCATTTATGCATATTAATGCCGATTAATGCTTTTTTGTATATCCTACCACTAATTAGTTTATGCTAGGGTAGTTTTCTCGTGTCTACTTTATTAGTAAAAAAATTAGAGTATAGACAAAAACGTTTTTCAGTAAATGTACTAAGAAACATGGTATAGGACTGAAATATATTGAATCACGTGGAGAGTTGGAGTTCTTTCGCGGGGCAATTTACTTTTCATTAGCACATTCTATCAAATTTTCGCAAGGATCTCCTTTTGCTTAGACAATAATCATAAAGATTAATGATATGTTCAAAAATCAAGGGATCATAAGTAAATCTATTGAGTTACAATTTTCAAATTCTTAATCACTCTGAACTGGACAGGGCAAATCGTTGGCTTAATCGTAATTTATAGACAAAATATGAAATCAACTTACTTTCACATTGTTGTACCAGGTTGGGCAATGCAATTGTTACATTTAGAGTATCCACGCTTTTCTTTCTACCAGTTTCGCAAATATCCGATTGATCTCCATTTTCATGTACGCATCGAGTTTGCCTTCGTGGTGGCTGTGTGCTGATTCGTTCCTTACTTCCAAAGGCTTCAACATCATTCATACTAACCACTGGAAATGAGGTACGATCTAATCTTCGTTGACTGGTACGTTTCGGTGCGGTTTTTTGTACCATCCTCAGGCCTCTAATCACACACAGTACAATGCTCGCGAAAACATGTAAACAACTTGTGGAGAGTTGTCGCATTTTGTTGCCAGCGTGCTACTTCTAAGACTTCAATATTCCTCGCGTCAGCGGGATTTTCTATAAAGAAATATTTTTAAACTTAAGTATTGCTAAACGTTTTATTTTTATTGATTATATCGCGTTAGTTACCATATGAAGTGTAATAAAAAATGCCCGCACATCCCGTTATGCAAATTGAACAAAGAGCGACGCATTAAATGAAAGCAGCGTTAATAATACAACCCATAATCTTAGAAAATTTTACTTGGCTGGCTGAATAATCTTCTTCAAATATATTTTGTCGCTCGCATAAACTCCAATCGCCAAACCTTTGGTCATTTCCTAAATGGGAAACTTTATCCTAAAAACCAGCATCACGAATATTGAGTCCAATTTGTGACCATTACAAAATTGTAGGTATTGAAGAGCTGGAACGTAGTTTTTATGAGTATTTTGTTGAAAATTTGTAATGGAGTGACCGATCTATTTTGTTTTTTAGTGAATTTGCGTATCATAAAACGGAAGGCGACTGGTGATGTTACCTTCTTTGTTCTATAGTAGAGCCTACGACACTATACAATGAATTAACTTTAAGATGTCATTTATGATTATCGTCTTTAGCTCAAGCCAAATAATTACTTTTTTGCTCAGATCCGAGGTATTAGAATCTGGCCTTCTACCCGTGCAGTAAAGGCTAGTTTTATTTCTGAAGGTCTGCTGGCAGGCACTTTCAAAATCTCTTCAATTTGTTACATATTTCAAACGTCGTGGTTAATGATGAAGTGACCATTTGTTCTCAAAACTCCTCATTTAATCAAGTGAAAAAGTCTTGCGGTCTATTGAAGAAACAATGACTCGCTGGAATCGATGATTTTCTTTCAAATTCAGAAAAATAATGATTCAGATAGATCTGTACAAAACGAATTTCGCAACCTGAATTCAGGAATCTGTCGTAAATAAGTAAACTCAGGCCATGGATATGCCCATGAACTATAAAATGTGACACTTGCTTTCCAATCAAATGATTAAATCAGTTTATGACGTAGTGCATAGAGCTGTATTACCGCTTTCAGCACCAAAAACGATACATGTTGAGAAAAAAAGCAAACTAGATCAAACCAGACAGGATTTAATAAGTAGTACTTAAATGTTGAATCTTTAAGTACTTTAATAAGTACTGTAATACGGCTTGAGCTATAAGCTGCCTGCCATTTTTGTTAATCTAGACTACTTTTCCGCTTAATATTTTGTGGTGTGGATAAACGACTATTGCTGTTGGCGTCTTGAAAGCTTTTTAAATCGATCTTTAGGCTCCATTTGGTTAAGATAATCAAGAGTTAGGAGGCCATATTTTATGCTTAATTACGGTTGGACATAATTGAGAAACGCGTATGTTGGAGCCTACTTATGTTCACCAGACCACTAAGGCAAAACGGGTGAATTGCTGGAATCACAGAAAAAGCCAAGCAAACTCGTGGTTAGACTTTAAATTTTGAAAAATCCTTACTTTATTACGTCGCAGTGTATCTTCACTAATTATAAGATTTAAACTGGTAAACATTTGTTCGCTTCAAGCAAAAAATAGGATCTGGTGAGGAGGCTTAGTTAATTTTGTTATATTTACATAGACCAATAATGGAACTAATATTTTGGAAGACAATATTTCAATTATGCTCGTGTTATTGGGTTCTGTTGATACCATAATCGATGATTGGAACGAATGAGTTATCATTTTTAATTTAACCAATGTTATTGCGTGAGTGTAGTTTTACTAGTAGCCGCAGTAGCATTAAATAAGATCACTTACAACTTCGGAAATAGTTGTAATTCTCAATTTCGGTGAACTATAGCATACACTGATATCCATCAAGTTAGTACCATGTACCTTTTCGGTACTATAATGTTAGTATCGGCTACTGACACAATAGCCATAATGTTAGCATCCTTTACAGACACGGTATATATATTATAATTGTGTGAGTTAGCGTTGAAGTCGCATTGTCGAAGACTTTATATGATGTTAGCTTCACTATTGCAAGTTTACACATTCGTCTTGGAGATTGTACCGTCCTATTAACCTACATTCTTCACCCTAATATATAGTGGTTAGAGTGCGTAATACCAGCTCCTACTGATGAGTTCCCAGTAAGCACGAAACGAATGTGCATGAGATTATACTTTCCGTTCATGCTGTCTTTGGTTTATCCTTCTGGTCACAACTGAACTAATTTGTTACTATGTTTGCAACACCTAATAAATACTTGCTCTTACATCTTGTTTGAATGTTTACATTTTTTGGCGCTGTTACGTACTGCACTTTCTTTATGTAAAAAATTCTGACGTTAAAGCCACTTAGATTAGAGAGCTGCCCATGAAGAACTGGCTAAATTTTGGCGTCCAGTGAATTAAAAATTTTAAGTAAAGTAAACTGCGAGAACAGATATGTATTCGAACATTTTATTCTCAGGTGTTAAACTGCTGAGAAATTGTATTAAATTTGAAAAATTTTTGTTTATCTTTCGGGTATATTGTAGTTATTTTAATCTGTATCATAATTTCTTTGTGAAAAATGAGGATTACAAATTAAAAATTGTCAAATAATCAAAAAATATGTGAGTAAAAATAGTAAAATTGGATTCTGCACGCAAACATAACCATTAATTTGGTTGAGCTGTAAACAATTTCATGGTTGATACAAGGGCTTGATAGTTTCAGATTCAGGCTAAGACAGAAAAGTTATAACAAATGCAGAATAATATGTTTTGAAGTCAAAGTGCGCAGCAGGTAGCCTACGTCCTAACAAAATGCTAAGTTCGAATTAATGAAATTTCTGTGCTTTGATGTATATAGGAGACCAAATACCATCATTGAAGATAAGAGAATACAAACATAAAACAGATTGTAAATACATTCATGTGAGTAAATCTGTTATAACTAACCACCCAGTAGAAACTGATCACACACAAAATTGGGAAAGATTTATAAATGAATGGAAAACGCATTTCTAGATTATATGTAGAAACAATTAGGGTCCAATCACGTCAACGTAAAGAAACCGAGTGGTGAGGGGACACCACTTGTACCAAATTCCCAAGAAACTCCAGGAGCCGGCTTATCCTCCAAAAGGAGTCAGCCGCTGTAAAGTATAGTAAAAAAAGGTAAAGTAAAGAAACTATCAGCAGAAGAAACAAATTAAGTTAAAAAAAATGAGTGACTTATTGGTGGAACGAAAGATGCCAAGTATGTCAGAAATATTACGAGATGAGGTAGCTATTAATAGACAGTCTCATGTAAGCAATGTAAATTAGAAATATAGATTAGACATTTTTTATAAAAGTCACTAAATATGGTTAGAAATGTAGCGAAATTTTTATTGGTGCCTTCATTAAACGGATTTTGGGTTTTTTCGTGACTATATTTTATAATCTTAACGTCTAAACACTAAATTTTCTTTGTTTCATTATATCTTACTCATAGGTACAAAAATAACTGTGGTCAGATACGGCATTTGCAATAGTTTGCCTTAAATGTTTAAATCTACAAATATATCGATTACAGAAGCAAATAAATTTGTAAATTAAAACAGGAGCAGGTTTTGAGTTTTCGCAACGGCCGATTTCCGCATATCATTTCCAATTTAGGCTCAACATCATACATGAATTTTCTATTTTTATAATTGAAGCTGCAATATGTTAGTTCACAGCGCTTCATAGATTTGAAATCGATTTCTGTTTTTGCATCCCAACATTTAGTATGCTTTAAACGTGCTCGCTAGGTTTGAAAAATATCTTGCGCAATTGCTTAAACAGATGCTCCATTCGATTTAACACGTGTTATTTTCTATATTCTTTCAGTATAGTTGTTGAACGCCTGGTCGATTGAAGTTTGAAAGTTGGTCTATAATTTACACATGCATATCGATAAATATTGTTTTTTATCTGAATTCTCGTCTGTTTATTGCTGCTAAAGGTACATGTGATACTTTTTACAACATGTATAATGTTTATGCGTAAAATGTACATTTTAAAATCGGTTATTTTTCATTATTCATTATACAGTTAAGAGCGCTTATTTTCTTCTAAATGATATACTAATACAGATTTATTTAAATCAAGTTTGCGAGATTGAGATAAACACAAATCCTCGTTTTATTTAAATAGTCGCACAACATGAAAAATATCTTCAGCTGTACGATCTGAGCAATTTACGTTCTTCATGGTCAAAATCAATGCACAATGGCAAACTGACTGACGGGGATCGAACGGTAATGAATATGTAACATACTAATAATCGGATGTGGGCATTTCTTTGCTAATATTGTTTTATACATTTTACATGATCAAGTGTCGGCTGCACCACTTCTATACATAAGATTACTGTAGCCTTTGTCACACACACATATAAGCTCTAAAAATATACAATCATTGATATTGCGGTAGGCGTTAATTTCGTGCTATCAGATTTAAGATATTAAGTTTAACATCAATACATTAAGTCATACGTACTGACGACTTTGGACCTTCATGGTTATAATAAGAAACCTTTGGTAAGCTGATAAACGAGTCAAACTGGAATACTTGTATATTTGATTGAATTTAAAAATGCGGCAATCAATCCTAATAGTCTTATTTATATATAACTTATTTGGAAGATTACATGCAAACTTGCTGTCGAATAAAAATCTGTAAAAATGTTCTTTTCTAACTGCAGAGATAATGTGGAGCCGGTATTACAGTCAAGCACAATGCTTGGTTGACGACAATGTGTATGAGACTGAGTTTGATTTTCATTAAATTAATAATGCACTGCGCTTTTATTCTCTTTAGTCAGTAAGTCTTCGTTTTCTGATAATCTGCACGGAAAGTATAAACAAGTCATAATGTGTGATGGGGAGAAATTGCGCTATTATAAGAACTTGATTTCAGCATGAGGTTATTGCTTTTGTTTTTGTATAGCTTTTGTGGTTCACTTCAAAAGCCTATGCACAATCACGAATTTCGCGGTTATGTGGCAGGGTTCAGCATCTTTGACACTAACCATTAGAAATGCAGTGTTAAATAATCTTTGTTTAACACCGCATCTCAAATGGTTAGTATGAACAATGCTGAAGCCTTCGGAAGAAAGGGACGAATGCGCGCCCAGCCTGATTGAAGACAAAACAGATGCACACTGGAAAATGGTGACCAATCGGATGTTTGCGAAACTGATAGTGCAAAGCAACAATCCGCGAACGCGACTCGCGGAAATTCAAAATTAATTAATTTTGGCATTAATTTATTAATTATGCTCAACTTTGCTGCCTAGTCCAATTCAAGTAAATGTTGTGCATACTTTTTTCCTTGTCTCTTAATATGGATTGAACTGTTGAATGCACAATTTTCATTTATGTACTGAATTTATATCTACTTAGTCTATTTGAGTGACTGTATAGGGGTGTAGGTGGCTTAATTTCTAGGTTTTCACACAGTGGCTCTTGCCTTCCATAGTGGCTATCCTCGCTTTGTTATATTGGGAATGTGACATTAAATCGTTAGTATTTAATTTTAATTTTATGTTGTTCAAATTAACGATTATCCATCAAATATTTGAAATGAATGTGTAGGTTTTATTCGACATATTTTATTTTCTTTACATTTTAGAATGTTTACAGTTGAAGCATTAATTATAGTGTCACAGAATGCATATTTTTGTCGGTCAATAAGTTTTGCAGATGTAGTTGTCGTTTAAATATTTTCATTTTTGGTATCCTTGACTGCATCTCGGATAACATATAACTTTAAAGGTACCTCACGCTAACCCCAATTGGGACCGTAAGTGCGCCAGCAATAACCTTGACGAGTCACAGGCTTGGCTGCAGACTTCGTAGTATTTTGGATTTTATGACAAAATCGAAAGCTCCCCTTCATTCTTATACTTGCGTTTTTTGTGTTTTAGAATAGAAGCCTAAATTAACTACAGATGGGGATTTAGAAGCTAGATCACTCGCTTGTAAATCAGTAGAGCACACTAGGAATCAGAAGAGATTTCTTTTTTTAAAGTTTTGGAAATGTTAATTTCTGAATTTGGTGTTGTTGCTGTTGTTGTTGCTGCTGGTATAGCTTGCAATGATTTTTCTTAAGTAGCAATTTAGTTTTGCAGGTTGGTCTATCAGGGATTTAGTTCGGTAATTATATTGTTTTTGGAAAGCATACTTTTGTTCTTGGTGTTGTTCATTACTCTTAAGTGTTGTAATTGCAGTATATTTTAAACAAAATTTTCATTTTACTTATTAAAATTATCTGTAGACGCTTTTTTTAATTCTTCATTACATTCTTATCAGCAATACAAGTTCAGCACTTCTACAACTCTGCACTGTCAGCACGCGGTGGAGGTTAAATAGGATCGGAATCACATTTGCAACAAGAAAATTTCGATGTCTAGTACGTCTTCCTTGTATTATGAGGATACCACCGACCAAGCGGTTTCGCGAAACGCTCAAAACAAATATGCTGGAATATTACTTTCAAGTCAACAGAATTGTTCGGAAAGTAATTGGGATCCACATCGTTCCATTTCTAGTTCTTCTGATGTTAGCATTCAACAACCCCGTTTCAATTTAGCAACAATGGGTTTGCTAAATAACACTGACCTACTGCTTCATGAAGACTTAAATGAACACATTACAAATAATTTTGGCGCTGCAAATAGTTCTGTTCAACAAGAGTTATCAGAATCAAAAAGGGAACTATATAAAAGCACTTTAGAAGGCAATTTTACGCAGCATGAAACCGCTTCATCCGAAGTGGCGCACGTAGTTATTGACAGAAATGAAAAGAATATCACGTATAACAACAATACTTGTTTAAAGGATAAGTCAAACTTGAAGAAAAATAATGATTTTTCAAAAATGGTTAATGTTGATAAAGTTCCATATTTGTTGCCCAACGTCAGTAGGCACAAGTTTTCCAATTTACCACCCTTTAACGCTACATTTTCAAATTGTCTTACAGAAGTTAATAGAACTTTATCTTCCCCTACTGCAGCAAAATCAATTGAAAATACTGAGGCTGAATCCAGCACCGTTGACAATTCGCGGAGTACACTTAGCTCCTTAAATACCGATGTTTGTAGAATCATTAGCCATAGCAATACTGGTTTTAATGAAGCTTTTCGTGACAGCTATTATCAACATCCACATCCACAACAAAATATCTTCTCATATTTGCACCATCAGAATCCCAGCTCTGCTTATTTAAATAACTTTTCTCATAATGGTAAAATTAAATTACCCTTTTACGATCAGCAACTGGTCATCCAACCATCAAACATGGATATACAAAATACGCCGATAAATGGTTGTCATTATGTCTACAACCAGTATCCTTCCGCCATTTGTCACCCCGAGAATCAATTTTCTTATCCTGAAACCAATTTAGAGCAAATAATGCTAGATAATAAAGAGAACGTTTCACCATTGGCCTCATTAAACAAACGTGGCAGTTCATTTGGTGTGAAAGATTTTGAGATTGATTGCTCGAATTCATTAGCTGAGCAGTCATTTACTTCTGCATCATTGTCAAATGATGCTTCTTCTGGTATTCATGGTAATGACTACTTATTATCCAGCTGTTTAGTTGCGGCGGCTGCTGCTGCAGCAGCGACTGGCCTGCCTCATGTGCCTAGAATGGCCCCTTGCTCTTCCTCGATGTATATTGACAATTCAGAATCAAGTGGCTGTTTTACGATGGACCAATCAGACAGCAGCTCAGCTGCAGAGGCTGGTAGTGATGCCTGCGTTATGCTAAACCAAATGGTTCTTGACAATTCAGTCAGTTTACTTGCTTCAGAACTGGACATGAATGCGTCAAAACTCGTAAACGATGATCAAATTAATTGTGTAACGAAGGACCGAAATTCATTCGACAATAGAGTGCCGATAATAGCATCCAAGAGCAACCAGGGAAATGAAACTGAAATTGAAAATTCAATAGAAATTACAAATATGCCGAAACAACATCAACAAACACTACAGAATAATTCTCAAATTGCCGATCATTGTGCTGTGAACTGCTATGATAATGATGACGAATATAACCTTGAACGCTACACCTTTGATAATAATGCTTTTATTGAACCAGTGAATCTTCTTGATCGACCTATCCTTTCATTGATGAACGCAAATAACGCAATTGGTGAAAATAATGCCACAAGCGAAAATCTGACCAACCAAATTTGGGTCGTAGATAAGGCGAATTTAGAAGACCAGGCACCATACTACGTCTGCCATGGAAACCAAATTTTAAAGGTGGGTGGCGTTTTAAAATAGAATACCTAGCACGTAGAGATAAGAAAAATGCAATTCTATCGCATTTTACAGTAGTGCTTTACGAATATTTAGTTTTCAAATGGGAAAAATATTTATTCCTAGATATGAATCTAAAAATACATTTGATATTTTACAGAAACGCTTTTGCTCAATCTTATCAGTTGGTTGACTGTAGAAAGAGAAAATTTGAATGAATTTTATTTAAGTAGAAAATAACAGTCAGTATAAAGGCACACTACACAAAAAATATATACACACCAGACCAGAAAGTTAAAAGCTAAGAAACAAAACTTAGCAAATTTTCGCATAGGGGTTGGGAAGTTCCACAGTAATGCCGGTGTACGAATAAATTGTTTTTGTTCGTAAATTTGTCTTGTAAATATGCGACTTCAAATAAGATTAAGTGTATGAGCATGCTTCCCGATCTGGAGTCTATTGCTATAAAAAGACATACAGAGTTGTGCAAACTTAAAATGTTCGTTCTGGGGCACTACCATAGTTTTCCATATCAAATTTAAAAATTTCGTCATGAACATTCTGGACTTGAATGCAAATATTTTGAGCAAAATTGTTCTGTCTTCTATTTATTCAGTAAATCATGGTACAATGATGGAGCGAAAGTGCGTCTTTACTGAAAATAATGGAAAATTTTAATTTCATACTTAAGCAGGATTGTGTATTTTATTGAAAATATAAATTAATTATTTATTTATTTAATCTTTTTTTAAATATGATTGTTTGACTAATACCCATGATCAAATACCAGGATTCATTAAACGTGCTGGTTTTGGAATTCTTGATTGCGCTGGAACAATTATGCATTTATTACTCTAAAATGTAATTGTTTAGTTATGCTATATCTTCAAGTTTTACATTTGAAAAAGTTTTGTTATTAAAATATTTTTTTTAAATATTATACTCTGTTGGACAGCATTGATTGTGTTGCATAAATTTTTCTACGTGCCGAGCAATTCAAGATATTTTTATTTTATTATTATTTTCAGTGGTCTTTCTTTAAGTTTCTATTATAAGTGGCAAGATCACAGGACGAGACGTTGAGAACTTTCTTGTTATAATGTGTAACTTGGTATTCAGCACCATATATTATTTGACCGTCTAGTATAATGTAAACTTTTATAATTCCACAGGAAAATACCAAAGTCGTAGGCGCTATTTGCTTGTTAATTACAAATCAGTGGAAGACGGCTTTTCATCATAAACCCTCCATATAGTTAATCAAGTAAAGCTGGACTAATGGGGAATGTCATATCTTCGCCCTATGTTTTATAAAACCATATTACAGTAAACGTCACATATAGTCCTATAATGTAAGCAGAATCACTTCAGATCATGCATATTTATAAGATATACATCAAAAGTTGCAAAGTGTGCGAATTCCATTTATTATGGGTTTAAACAGAGACGCTGAGAACGTCGACGATGAACTTTTTGAATCTAGTTATCAAGAAAATCTTGGCAATTTTTGCTATCGTATAAATTGTCAAGTTTTCTCACTCGAAAAAATCGTACGATATCCGCTTATTAAAAATGAAGAAGGATCATTATCCTTTTCTGTGTTAAAACTGCTCTGCTCCGCTCCACTTCGTTCCAAACTATCTCGATTCAATGTATCATATTGACGCAAATGCCACCTGCAAGAGAAATGATCTTTGCCGAAAACATTCATATCATTCTACGAAGGAAAATCCGATTTATTTGACAATTTTGCATTATGACAATTTAAAAAATGTTTAATGCACTTTTAAAGGTTTTATATTGTGCAACTTATATATATGGGCACTGTGAACAGATTGATGCACTTAATGAGTAGAACCTTGATCCAGTTTATGAATTACTTTCAGCCAAAGTTAATTTAAACGTCTTTCCTAATTCAGTTGGCCTGACCAGCACATGTCTGATTTGTATCATGATAAAAATCATTACATTCTGTCCAAAATAGCAAAAATAACATTGAGATTTATTTGAATGTTCTAATGAGTGTTTCATAGGCGTGCTCCTTTAGTGCCGGCATGGGACCACTAAATTTGGGACATTTACTGTTGACTGTCATATTCCAATCTGGTCAACGCATAAGACAATTTTTCCATTAAAGAAGCCACCGTGTCTTCATATTCATTAAAACACATTATTGAGGTTAACCAAAAAGTATTTTAAACTAAAGCAAATGCATGGCTATACAAAATTGAATCTTGTGCCAAATCTCATTTTGAGTGAATTTTCACATTATTTAAAAGGATTATAACTGGTTTGCCAAACCAGGAATTGCATAAATACCTGGTCTGAGTTTTGACTAAGACAGTATTGTTCCCAGTCTCTTTTTTGATGTAAATATGTCCGAAACCCTTTCGGTATCCTTCATTTGTCAGAAATTCATATTGAATCTTAGGAACAAACTAATAAAGCAAGAATGATATTTCCTTCGGTCGTTTCATTTATACTTCTGACTTATTAGTCTTATATTGGTTTACTGAGGTTTTACTAAAAAGGCGCGTGTCACATTTGTTTATACCAATAAACACTGTCTACCACCAACTAGTTTAAATTAGAAGCCGAATTTTGATTTACTCTTGGCATACGTTCGACTAATTGTTTTGTACCTACCATGTAAAATGATCTTACTGAGAGCCTTCTTACATTTTAGGAAGGAGAGACAAATAAATCAATTAAATGCTCTTTTGTTTTTATTTTCTCTAAATCCAGGTAAAGTTAATTCACTTAATATTTCGAATTTTAATGTTTAATTTGTGGAAATTCGCCACTGCGATTGCTGTAATAGAAGGTGAAGCGCAGGAAAAATCTCAAGTATGATTGCTTGACTGTGGAGATGAGACGGCTAAAGGATGATAGAGCTGTTGGCTGTGGTTCAAAAGGCGCCGACCACTAAAATTATTACCACCTTTGTAATTGCCAAGTATTTAATGGTATATATGATATACGTTTAGGGTAATCTGAAAATTTTTGTTTGTGATTGCATAATCATTCCCAGTCAAGTGAGATTGCTATAAGTAACAACGGCATATCTAACTTCTCATCGATTTTATAAGGATTGCGGTTTGATACTCGTTAGTCTATTTACAGTTTTACTTAGAAGTTAAACACGGAAGGTCAAAACGCGTCAGCATGTGTTAATGATGATTGTTTTTCTTTTTTACGACTGGTTAAATAATTTTATATATTTTATTTACAGTTAATAAAATTTATTTAAATATACGAAAGTATTCATCTCACACTCGTACAATGATAAATTAATTTAATAACTGTAATCAGTTTATTAAATAAGAGAATTCCACAATTTTACTATCATTATCTATGTTAAGGCGGCTACCCGTGAGACGAATAACGTTCACATGGCTCATTTTCTGGCAAAGTGGATCAGCAGATAATTAACAGGACACACTTAAAGATTGAAGCAGTGCATGGCCCAAAGGATTGTCTGGCGTACAACAATTATTTATATATATATATATATATATATATATATATATATATATATATATATATATATATTATATATATATATATATATATATATATATATATTACACAGTATATTTCTAATTAGGAAGAAAGAACACATTAATAATACGTGCAAATAGGCACACACACACAAACACAAACGCATACACACTTACCAACCAGCTGAAACAAGAAACAAGTAAAAGCGAGTCAGAATTGTTACTACTAGCATAATCAATTAAAAACCCAGGATATATATATATATATGTATATATATATATATATATATATATATATATATATATATATCTCTTTGAAATGCGAGCTTTTATTTTCATTGTACCCTTCTTGTGGGCGGAAACAAAAGAGGTTTTATCAGATATAAGAGGAATAGTGGTTTCATGGTCTTCTAAATATCTACTCATGAACATATCTCTATATATAAATTGGAAAGCAAAACAAGATAGAAATATGTGGAACCAAGCGAGTGTGAAAATAGAAACCAATCAAATTGCGTGCGTCACATCCAGTTCAAGCTCAATGCTTGTACGTGCTTCTTCTGCTTACATAAATCCGGCTGCAATTTGTTTATCCATAAGGCTTCGTATGTGGCTAGCTCCCTTTTGTTTTTGCATTTAGTAATTACTTTGAATGCTACGTCTGGAGAACATACGATGTGTTGCGCAATAGCAGACGTGTATTCACCATTTGATTTAAAACAGGCGTTCAAGTTGTAAGTATGTATTAGGTTTTGCGAACCTAGTAACAAATTAGTTCAGTTGTGACCAGAAGGATAAACCAAAGGCAGCATGAACGGAAAGTATAATCTCATGCACATTCGTTTCGTGCTTACTGGCGACTCATCAGTAGGAGCCGGTATTACGCCCTTTAACCACTATATATTTGGTAGAAGAATGTGGAATAATAGGACGGTACAATCTCCTAGACGAATGTAAACCTGTAATAGTGAAGCTAACATAATCTGAAGTCAACGACAATACGACTTCAATGCTAACTCACACTATATAATATATATACCGAGTCTGTAAAGGATACTAACACTATGGCCATTGTGTTAGTAACTGATACCTTTTTTGAAATCGATGAGTACCGGATACTAACACTATGGTTTCCGAGTCGGTACATGATACCAACCTGATGGATATAAATTTATGCTAAAGTTCACCCAAATTGAGAATTACAACAATTTCCGAACACCTGTTACTCCAGTTACACCATACACTCTGGCCTTCATCGATATCACTTATCACATTTCGCGGTAAGCATGACATCATTCAATTCAATATATTACAGTTAAATACTGTTTGTTGCGAAGAACTAATATATATGCAAGTATGTATTAGGTTTTGCGAACCTAGTAACAAATTAGTTCAGTTGTGACCAGAAGGATAAACCAAAGGCAGCATAAACGGAAAGTATAATCTCATGCACATTCTGTTTCAGTGTTATTGCAATGATTCGAGAAACATTCTGAGCGGTTGACGACAACTTGCGCATGTATATAAGGATATCGACGATTAATTCAGCTTGATTGGGCGAGGTGTTACCTAATAACACCTGTATGTTTGGTTGTATTTGTTAACTTTTCAGTGCCATTGGAAACTCCCCCTTAAATAGGATCCTTAGGTAGACGGTTTTCTTTCTGGCCCATAGTACGTCTAGTTCTCTGAGCACTCCCTTTAATAATCTGATTCAATTAATTGTCTGGGATAGCCATTAGACATTAAATCGTTAATTGCTTTATTATATTCATTTTCTCTTAAATCTTGACCAACCAACCTGTCACTCCCTTTAATGCAGTTCGTTGAAAGCAAATAGTTCGTGGTTGCTTTTCAAGAATTGACAGGTTGGTTAGTCAAGATTCTAAAGAAAATGAATATAATAAAGCAATTAACGATTTTATGTCTAATGGCTATCCTAGAAAATTAATTGAATCAATTATTAAAAGGGGAGTTAACCAGAAACAGACGTACTATGGGCCAGAAAAGAAAACCGTCTACCTAAAAATCCCATTTAAGGGGGATGCAGTTTCCCGAATGGCACAAAAGAAAGTTGAAGCAGCATTGACATGCACATTTAATGCAGCCAAACTACGAGTGTTATTTAGGGTAACACACTTGCCTTTACCAGCAATCAAAGAGAAACAGCCGTTAATGCCGATATCAAATATTATTTACCAATATACATGTGCAAGTTGTCGATCAACTTACGTAGGCCGATCGACCAGACGGTTAGTTACTCGAATAAGAGAACATTGCAACTTGAACGCCTGTTTTAAATCAAATGGTGAATACACGTCTGCTATTGCGCAACATATCATCGAAACATCGCACGTATGTTCTCCAGACGTAGCATTCAAAGTAATTACTAAATGCAAAAACAAAAGGGAGCTAGCCACATACGAAGCCTTATGGATAAACAAATTGCAGCTGGATTTATGTAAGCAGAAGAAGCACGTACAAGCATTGAGCTTGAACTGGATGTGACGCACGCAATTTGATTGATTTCTATTTTTCACACTCACTTTGTTCACATATTTCTATCTTGTTTTGCTTTCCAATTTATATATAAAGATATGTTCATGAGTAGATATTTGAGAATACTATGAGAAAGAAAATTTTCTTATATCTGATAAAATTTCTTTTTGTTTTTGCACATAAGAAGGGTACAATGAATATATATATATATATATATATATATATATATATATATGTGTATGATTGTATAGCGATGATTAGTATTCAGGAAATAAATGGCCTTTATCCACTTTGTTATTAATGTGTTCTTTCTTCCTAATTATAAATATACTGTGTAATAATAAAAGGCATGGACATTATAAATATATATATATATAACTATGAAACTTCATAATAGGTTAATAGAGCACAGACAAAGGTGAGAGGTATAGTGGTATGCCGCGGAATCCATACATAATAGATTGATCACAATTTTTCCTGAAATGCTGACACATTCAACGACCGGACGAATTAACGATCCTTTGAAATTCCGGTTCTATTAGCCACGCATTACAGTTTGCGACTAAATTCCACGTATACCATTTTGTAAACTACCGAAATTTAAAAGCTTAATTTCTATTGTTTTCAATGCAATAAAATGAAACAAATTTCCGCACATCGATTTCGTGGATTTCATGGAAGAACGCCGCATCAGACGAGATTTTGCGCCATATTATATTATAGATATTGTCATATTCACATGCATTAGCACTTTGATCAGATGGTTCTACAGTTGAATTAGGAAACAACCGACATCATCTACGTCTATTTCTAATTTTATTTAGTTTATATTTTTAATCCTGGTTATATGGCGATTAATTGTTTTGGAATAGATATTATTTAATTTTATTTAATGCGGAATACCTACAATATATTCCGCTTTGACCATTTGAAAGTTGAAAACAATTTTAACGCTAGATTTCGAGTATAAGCCAATCCTTACTGCCATTAGTACGTTTAAAATTTTCATATTTTATGAAATATTTATAAAGATATGTTTTATACCACAATACTTTTTTTTAGACATTTCAAGTTGTTCCTGGAGATCTGCATCCAGTCCATCAATCAATATATACTTTTGACAATGCACAAATGCAGCTACCGCATTCTTTGCACACAAACAGCTTTCCGTCGATTTCGTCTCCCTCTGCTTCGAGAACCGCAATTTCCACTGGTTATTTTTCGTCAAATGATACAATAAATGCATTGCAAACATCTGTTTTTGATGTTTGCAATGCAGCTGACCCATCAGACTTCCATGAAGCTCAGATTGTGAGTCTGGATTCGGATACCAAATTATCACATAGTTGCAATTTACATGAATCACACAGCATGGAGAAACACAAAACGGGCAATGGAGAAAAAGGAAAACAGCCCGTAGTTGTTACAAATGAAGAGTTATGTGCTTCCTTGCAAAACACTGTTGACAAAATACAGATAGTTTCTGCTGATCAAAATAAACTTGACATAGGAGAATTATCAATAAAACAAACAAACCAACCAGTGACTTTGCAAAATCTCGAAGAGTTCCAATGCAGTATAGGATGC
Organism: Eudiplozoon nipponicum; assembly: GCA_029291075.1. Lineage (NCBI taxonomy): Eukaryota > Metazoa > Platyhelminthes > Monogenea > Mazocraeidea > Diplozoidae > Eudiplozoon > Eudiplozoon nipponicum. Next base: position 54,105 of record JAQBSW010002670.1, read on the forward strand.
AGTATCAATGATGAAAATAATAAGCGTATCCCACTTCTACTAGTTTCTTCCAATGACAACGCGGATACAATTTCCTCACCAAAGAATACGAAACCAGGTTGTGCTACTGTAATGAAACCTCTAAATTCTTTTGAAGTTTCTTCTACTGTTGAAACTTCTGTTTCGACAACACTACCCTTATCTTTGGTCCCTAATACACATATTATTAGTAGTTTTAGCATTAGTAATATTTGTAGTCATATTGACAATGTTAATAATAATTATAACGCTTTTAATTTAAGTAATACGAACACTACTAATTACTATAAGAAAAGTGTAACTACAGAATATATCGTTCAACCTATCTCGGATGAGACGCCACCTGGAAACGAACGTAACCTTAAAGTGGCAAGATCAATGGATATGGAAGATAAATTCAACATCCAGGCATCGAGTTCTAGCGAAAGCTTAAAGGGCATACTACTGTTGGATAAACCGAACTCTAGAATATTCACTAATAATTTTAATAGCATTCGTCGAAGTGATGTCAAAAAGAAAAGGATCAACGTCATTAAGGAATCTTCCACTGATACAGATTCAAAAGCAATTCGTATGCCTACAGTCCAACATCCAAGAAAGGATGATTTGGCCTGCAGGGAAGCCCTACCAATAATATCACCAAAGCTCAAAGTTTTGACATCCACGTCGGTAGCAACGCAGCTTAGGGATAAAAATAATGCATTACACATATGTCAAAGGGCTAATGTGCCAATATTGAATAATGCTAAAATTGAACTTACACCGAAGATCGTTTCCGAATGGAGCCTCGGTGATACAGATGCTTTCTTACACTGTATGCATCCTACATCTAAAACCCTTTTAACATTTAATGAGAACGCAACTAGTGATAACGTCTTTGCTGTTAAAATGAATAATGGTTGTTTGAGTTATTTTGATAATGCGAATGATATTTGTGGTATGTGTAACACTAATACGAAGATAGTAAATTATGCTATCGATTTAAATAAGAATAATCATAATGTAAATGAAAGTAACATTGAACTAATTAATGAAGATACTGAAGATATAAAACTCAGTCTCCAAAACTACGATGCGGTTACTGTAACCACTGATGATGGGACAACAAAATCAAGTCAGATACTCTCTGAAGTTTCTATGGTAGATTCTATGACAAATCCGACAAGATATTTATCGACGATCATACCAGAACATCACAATTTATCCTGCAATGTCCATAGCGCCAATGATCTTCTATCACCATTTGCCGCCACGATTTCTAACACAATGGGGTTTCCAGGTAAATCGTCTGTGGTAGGTTCATCATCACTAGCCATGGATTCATATGCAGCACCAACAATGTTGTCCGACGTTTTAACACCAACTTGGATATTCTTAAATAACGCGGAATTAATGCCGAAGTCCACAGTTCAAAACTTGCGCCATATAAAGCCGAATGCAGATAGTCTCCATTCACAAACACCTACTGATTGTATTGCATCAGGATCGATGCGTTCGGTCGAGTTTGGAAATGATCTTGATTCCACGCCTAGTTGCTACCAGTTCTCTGCTTCAACACCCATATATCATACTGATTTGGCTGTTGGTTGTACAGGTAAAACTTAATATAATATTCTTATCCAAATTTATTGATATTTTACTTCGATTTTTATCGCTTTATTAAAAACCTTTTGCTTTATTTTTAAAGGTTTACCAACATCATATCCGATTTTTTTCTTTTTTGTTACTTGTGATTGGTACTCTCGGAGACGCACCATCTGTTAGAAAAATACTGTAGTCGAAAATATTAACCTCAGGTCTTAATACATTTCTGCAATTTAAAAAAAATTCGATGTCCTTTTTCGCGTAAAACTAAATTATCTTTCGATATCCACTCAATATTACGAATTCCAAATCTTTGCTTTGCATATATATGTATATATATATATATATATATATATATATATATATATATATATATATATACATATATATTGTAAGGCACAAAATATAGAAAATTTAAACGATCTAATGTCTAATAGTCATCCCAGACAATTGATCGCGTCAATCGCCAAAATGGAAAATAATAGACGTTTTTAGGGCCAAAAAACTAAAGCATATATTTCTAAACATCCATTCTAAGAAGGATTCTGTTTGCCGCACAGCAATAAGAGCGTTGAATCGGAATTAACATTCAAATTTAATGCAGCCAAACTACGAATGCTATTTAGAGTGGCACATTTTCCTTCCCAACATTCAAAAAGAAACAGCCGCTAATGTCAACCTCAAATATTATTTGTCAATCTCCATCTGCAAATTGTCGATCAACTGACCTAGGCTGATCGATCAGACGGTTAATTAGCCGAACGAGATAACATTGCAACTGTAACTCCCGTTTCAATTAAAATGGTGAATGCCCTTATGCAGATGTATTACATATCATTAAAACTTCGCATGTATGCTCTTCAGACGTGGCATTTAAAATTATTATCATTAAATGTAATAAAAGAAATGAGGAAGCCACATATGAAGCTATATGGATAAGCAAACTGCAGTCTGATTTATGAAAGCAGCAATTGCATGCTCGAGCATTGATATTTGGCAGGCAACAAATATATATATATATATATATATATATATATATATATATATCTATATATGATAATGATGATTTTTTGAAAACTTGAGGAGAAAATGAGAAAGAAACGGTTCTTTTGTCTGATAAAATTTTTGTTTATTTTTGCACACTGATAGGGTGCTATAGAGATTATGAATTCTTCTCATCATTTTCTTTAAAGGACATAGGGAGAATAACATAAAATTTCTTTTTCCAGATAGATAGGTGCCTGACTTATAAATAATATCTTTCTAACAATAAAATAATAGATTATTTTAATAAATTTGTGGGCTTGAATTAAACACCAATCTCATTTTATTTAACCAGTCGTCGAACAACATAACAAAACTACCACCAGTCGCAACGCACTAAATAATCAGTATCTAGATACAGAGCTATTTAATAATGAATAGCAGTAACACAGCATGTAACATAAATGAAAGCTGAAATCTGTATTACTTGAATTACATCTTGCTCGTGAGATGTTTATTTGTCTCATCTACTACAGAATATGTTGAAGACATATCTACTATTATATGAGCTTTTAAATATTTGACATGACACACCTAGTAACAAATTCGTTCATGTAAGGTCGCGAGGATATGCAAAAGATAATTTAAAATTTATTTGAGACGTTTTGTGCTTACAGTAAGATGGAGGAATCACAGCTCTCCAAACTAACTCAATAATTGTATACGTAATGCTGATCAACTGGAAGGGGCCAACTTTCATACGCATGTATATTGAGACAATTTCAGCATCAGTTTCTCATGTAGTCATTTACAGTTCGAAGTAAATTAATTCACACACCTTATATACAGTATGTATGAATTAGATCCATTAAACAGCTTCAGTAGGATTTTATTGTAGTATAACTTTAATTCAAAGTAGGTTGGGCATGAATGTGAGGAATTCAATTCAAAATAGAATTTTTACACTGGCTGGTCTAGTAGGCTTAAAAAGTTGCATTTAATACACATGTATTTAAAAATGGTTAATTTTAAATAACCGCTGGGAGGCTAGCTCTTTAGAGCAGGTTTCAGATGTTTCGTATTAATGTGAAAAGAACTTAAGGGATAAAGCTGGTACACTATACACTAGAGACTGCTTTCTGATAAAATATATCACATTGGGCACATCTGTAGTGTAGATTGCTGACGCTGGTTATATAGCGCAGTAATCATTCGATGCATACTTAGATAAAAACATTTGTATTAAAAAATGTGTGGCCTCGTATTAGTCACCAAACGGCTAAACTTGTAGAAATGGTTTATGCGGCTATATGGTAATGTAAATAAAGCTGTGCTGTACATAACCGCTTTATAATAAATTTGTAATTCCATACATTATTTATTTTTCAATTCAAATTACAAATAAATAATATTGGCTTAACATAAGTTTATACATGACCGTAAATAAAGCTGTAAATTTTGTCGCTAAATAGACTTCTATGTTAAACGCTTGTCTTATTTTAATTTTCTACTACAGTAAAATCTGGAATGAACCGTTCTTTAAACAAGGATTGTTACAAAAAATATGCATAATTTGTATTTATTTTCTTCCTCTGATTTGTGCATTCAGAAATAGAATAACAAGCAATGCATTGGAGTAATGAAGACATGAGTAATAATTATTTAAAAAAGAAATGCAGTTTTAGGTCGGTCAATTAAATAAGAACGAAGGGAAAACGAAAAAATGAATTTGTCGTCATTCTAGTACAGAAATAAATAGAAAGCTTCGATTTTAATTTTCACATCATTTTTCATTACTCGCTTTCCTACTATGCTTCACTTATATGCTCACTTAAAAAAGTATTATTAAATACATGCCTTATATAATGAACTTCAATGCAATAAAATTAAGGCAGTGGCGCAGGACAAATGTGTTCCGCAGGTAACGATGACCTCTTTTCAAATTTCAATCATGCTGAATTGATTGAACACAGTCAATCTGTCACAGTCAGCACAAGCTCAGATAGAATCGAATTGAATCGCGAAAACTGCACCATTGGATCTACCGACATAAGCCGGCAAAGTAAACGACAATATAAACGTCGTTTCCCTGTTAAAAGGAAAGAACTGTCTAATGGACATGCCTGTTTAATTACCGGTGCTGATACTATGTGTAGTAACAACGATATGAGCAGTGATGGTGAAAGGAGTTGTGTCTCAGTGAGTGATAATAACCTACAGCCGAGGAATAAGCCTCTAAACAGAAGCTCTGTCAGGTTGATGGAACAGTGGTATTTACGGCATATGGACACTCCATATCCTCTGTGGGAGGAAAAATTAGAGATGGCAAGAATTGGACACCTAACACTTGCTCAAGTAAGCAGCTGTGTATTAAGTTATAATTTTTAAATTATTTCAACGCTGTAATTCTAGTTTGTCAATCGTTATGTCTTGTGTGTGGATTATGTCTATATAATAATGCGTTTGGATTTATGCTGAATTATTTTATAACTAAAAGCCTGTTATGAGCAATTGTGGAACGAAAACTTTTTTTTGCTTCGGCCTATGACAAGAGCATTTTTGACATCAAATTATTTGATTATGATGTCAATGCAGTTTTTGTTGAGATCTCTGTAACACTCCGAAATGGACATTGGGAAAGACAGTCGAAATACTGATTTAATATAAATTTACGACACCGTTCTGTTAGTGGAAGATGCGAACAAGCTCCACACACCCTATTACTATGTGCAAGAAGTGTCCATTCGGTAAAGTCTAGAGTTATATTCATCAAAAACTGCCATTAGGATTCCTTAAAACGAATTGGCTTTTGCGTAGTTCGAGCTGATAACAAAATTTACGTTTGTGGGACAATTGAGAGCACTCGTAGGTTGGTATAATCTTGATTCCTTTACATATCCAGATGCACAACATTTTACAAATTGATTAGTTGGTTCTCACGGGTCCCGTGACTCTGAAGTCGTCCTTACACTGTTCATCCTTCTACACGCCCCGAAAAGTAATTTTAAAAATAGTGATATCACGGATGGGCGTGCTTGTCAATACATACGGTTTACTTATATTTATTCTATAAATGTCAATTTAGATTAGAGTACACATATGTGCGTGTATAGGTTTTTGTGTGTGGGGGAGTGGGGGTAGCTTCGTGTATACATGCAAGTATAAGAGTATAGCTATTAAGGGCAGATATTGGAGCAGACAAGAAAAATTCTTTAGGAAGTAAAAATAAATATAAACACAACTATCTTGAATGAGGATATGACATTTTCTACAAGTTTTTCTCTCTGGGAGTATGGTGTCAAGTCTGAAGATGGAACTAGAAATGAAGTCCCAAACATTTGGAAAACCTTTATTAAAAATCATTTCCTACCAAGAAGTGTAGGAAGGGCTTCAGAGCCACAGAATCAGTGAGAACCCTGCAATCAATTAAAAAGCAAGATATGAACCTGAAAATGTAAATTAATGAAGATTTTAACGACCTACGATTGTCATTAGAATTATTGGTTAACCGCTGACTAAGATTATGCTGATTACAACTCTGTTGCCTGTGCTCAGTTAATTATTATATCTAGGATTACTAGTGAGATGTTGCCTTTCCTTAAAGCTGACTTGGCTATAATGATGTTTTTTAGAGGTTTAGTTTAATTCACTTCTCTGTGTTATTGAGGTAAATCCACTCATTATAACTAGATCCTCCTCCTCATAAATCCTTCTTTATCAGTATATGTGCCTAAATTATTACTTTTACTATTATAATCACTGTTTGAAATACTTTCTCGTTTTTTGTGATTTTTCTTATGGTTATATAGTAGTGACACCTAAAATGCTAATAAATTTTGTATAGCCGTGCTGGATGAGGTTGATGAACTGACAGATCAGCTTCTTCAAAGATTTAGGAACTACTAATTTTTCTACGGCTTCATTTAGCAGGTTATACAAGTCCGTCTGCAATCGTTGTTCATTTCTCCACGCAGTATGCTGCAATCCATCAAGTCAAAAGTATTATAGGTTCTACTTTTTGTCGCTGAGTCTCAAAAGATGATTAATTATGCAGGCTATCGCCTGAAATGTTTTAAAAACAAAGGCATTCACCTGGTTTAGTTCATGTCGTTACCTGCCGAACGCCATTAGATATCCACTTGGGTTAAAATTTACGATTCGACCGTTTCTAATCTGCTGTCTTTTGATGTGCCATCTGCACCTAACCTAGGTTGTTAAAACGGGTTGCTTTAGTTAATCATAAGAATGTCTCTATTTAATCGCCAAATTTAATTTTGGACCACATGTAGAAGTTATTTGGCACCATTCTCACTTTATAGCATAGAGAGTCTCTCCTAAGTAACCATCTTGAAATGTCGTTTTGTGTTCGCTTAGGATTACATACCTAAAATTTAATTTTATGAAATCCTTGTATTTATATGGGTGCAATCTTCTCTTTTTGATTAGAAACTATGCTTCCTTAAGTGCAAGTTCATTTCAGAATAGTTATTGTAATATTTTGCTCATAGTGTACCAATTCTTCTTGCCAGGTCTCGAACCTTGCTTGATCACTTCCCCAATCATCCTTGGTTATAATTAAAATCATCTATTCTAGCAACATGATTGGTATTACCTGACCTGCGTTTTGACTAACGCAGCTTTCATTGCTCCAGTAGTTTTATTTTGATAAGATATTTCGGCCTAACTTGCCGTAGGCCTTCATCAGTTACATTTCGCTCACGAGTTGTTGCTTCACCAGTGTATATTTATTATACCATTTAACGAAGTTGCTGCTATAATTCCATGTTAAATGTTTCTTGAAGGACGTTTTTATTTGCGGACTTGGATTAATCGAATTTACTTGATCTGCGTTTTGAATAACGCAGCTTTCATTGCTCCAGTAGTTTTCTTTTGAGAAGATATACATCCAACTCACTCGTGAAGAAAACGGGGATTTGACACTGGCCATATATAGAAAATCCACTTTCACCGGGCAATACATTCATTAAAACAGCGGTGTGCCAAAAATCCCACAAAAAACTTAGTAAACAACCTAGCAAACAGAATCAGAATATATATATATATATATATATATATATATATATATATATATATATATATATATATATATGAATAATTAGCTACCACATACCTCGTTTTCTTATGAATTTGATTGTATAATTTTATAATCACAAAAAATTATCCTGCCCGTTTTGCTAACTGCTCTACATAAAAAATGCATATGTGATATATCTTCCAAATAATAATGGCTCAAAAGCGTCTTATTTGGAAGTGTACTCTAGTTAGTGATCCAAATATATTCAACCGGGGCAAATAAAGTTTTCCTAACGAAAAGCCTTAATTTTTCCTGAAGATGAAGATATACACAATTTAAAAACTTCCGTCATTTGAGGTATATACATAATATTTCTTTTGGGTATTGCGAGACATTCATTAATGGATCTTTTTCCGACCGTCTACAGCCATTTACACTGGTACGTATAGTAAATAGAATTAAAGATAGTTTGTGGCTTTATATTTTTGAGTAAAAATAATCTTAATCAATGTATTATTTAAACGATATCCACTCGATAATGTATGCGCTAACATGTAAGTGCATGTTATAATTTTTCGTACTTAATGAGCTGAGGAATTTTGAGCCTTCACAAAAATTCTATGAGAAACAACGTCCTATGATTTGTTACTATTGCAAGAAACATTGGCAGATATGTTTCCATGTGTAAGATAGAGCCACTATGCATCTAGTGTAATTCTTTAACACTGATCAGTTTACTAAGAAATTATTTGAGCTTTTCTTATATCCTATCGGTGATAACTGTTTTCATGCATTTGTAAGCTTGTTTAACTTTGAGTTGCCAGAATTTTTTCCATTGCAATCTGATTGACTCATTAAAAATTTTATTAAGTATTCATCATTTTCTCATAGTCGTCATAAAGCACTACTAGTGATATCGCGGCCGGTGGAACAGAAAGCAGCTCAGGAACTATTGAAATAAAGCGAAATTTCTAAACCTTTTTGGTTGTTGTAATCAGTGATCATGATAGTTGCCAAGACGTTAAGATTGCATATTTTCCTCGATGAGACCAGCCTGCTTATAACGTACATCATTCGGGGCGTACTAATATGTGGATCTCAATAAAAGTTTAAGTCTAAAAATACAAATTTTAAATTTTAGATTGCCATAAATTTGTTTGACATATTCTGCGATTATATAGTAAAAACTGTTGGCTAACTCGCCAATGTCACCATTCTGATCGTTGGCAACTGAGTGTTGTTGTATAATCATGAAATAATTTGTGTGTATATCACTACGGAGGTCGCAAGCCAACTTTTATTTCGATCAAACAACTTATTTTGGTGAAGGCTTTAATGTGGGAGGCTTTCTATTCACGATTTTTTTTTACAAATATAGCACCTTGTGAGAAGCACTATATTAGAAATTCTAGTCTTTAAATATATTTACATATTCCTGCAGCTGTCTTGGTCGGAGACTGGCTCCATATGTATAATAAAATCTTATCGATATAATTTAATCCAATATCAATTTCCCAAGTTTTATTTTTCCTATTCTATAATGACGGATTGGGGCTGAACAGTTAACACTTTAGGCCAAAGCGGTGCCAAATAGGCTCCACTTGAAGTTAAGACAGACCGCGAATTATTTTTTATGAGCGCCCTACACCGTCGTTGGTTCGTAACAGATTTTCAACTCTAGTCCGAGACCTGACATTACTCTGCTAATATAACTTGTACGACATAGGCATTCTGTTAAAGATTTCTAAAACAATTACTCTACTAGAAGTCCGTACATGTGACTAAGCCTCACAGACTTCGTTCCATCGCGAACCATTTAATTCTAAGCAGACTGCATTGTGTATATGTAACCAATTTAGTAGACCCATCTATTTGAGCACCAGAAGGTCTCTGGTTTTGGAAAGCACATCGGTTATCAAAGTTTGTACTGTGGATGCGACCAAATCATCAATAAATTCGTGACATGTGCTTCTAACGATGCTAGTTTCTTAAGGTATTTTGATTGCTTTGAAGCCAGTTGCTTCCACTGTTCCTCACGGACCCATTGTATATATAGCACAAGAAGCTAGAATACGGAATTTTATTTCTGCCCATCATTGATGTGGGACTAATCCAGTGTTTCGTTTAACTCAACCGATGTGGCCAAGGTGAGCCATCCTTGCTGAATTTTGTAGAGCTATGCTTTTCTCTTTCAGACCACTATGCGTGCTCGGAAGAGCTCCATATATAGTGTTGTTGATCAGTATAAGCATGATAGCCTCTTGCGGTTGCAGAAACGGCAATTAATTCATTTTCTTGGACAACCACTGCATTATTCGTGCAATGGGAAGCTCGATCGGCAGTAGTTTGAGTGTATACTTAGGAGCGGAAGTGGTCCAATAGCTTCCGTTGAAATACTGCAAACAACTTTTATCTGGCAATTTTAGTTGGACTGCTGGAAATGGATCTAAAAATTCGTGTAACGCCACCCATAAAATTTGGGCTTCCAATAAGAAAACTTGAGCCTTTCAAAATCCACTGTTGCAAACATGGGCTTAAAATGAAGTGGAGGACGGAAATAACTGGTTAATTTTAATATTAACACTGGCAGTTTTGTGTGTTACCACTTGGGCTTAGTCCGTATTTTAATTTTCCAAATTAATGTGGTTTCTCAATGTAGATTCTCTCCGTGGTCTCAATAAATGTTTAAACTTAATGAGATTTAATACTTGCTAATGACTCAACTACTGTTGATAAAGTCTCTTCTAATGAAGCATGGAAAGCAATATTCTGTCTGCAACATATTTCATTATTAAGTATATATATATATATATATATATATATATATATATATATATAATATTGCTCGCATAAATCGCGCCACTTAATAAAATATTTTAATAATAATTCATTATTTTTATTCCTCGTTTTTTCGGCTACTGTCTTTCTTCATTCTCTTGAATACTTTGCTGCTTGAATCTATCTCTCTGTGAGATAATTCTCTGACGTCCCCACTATTCCTAAAAAGGTCTATTGATGCGATCTCGACCTCAAATGTGTCCTGCTTTCATACATTTATTTATTAAATTTAATTATTTAATAAACTAAGTGTTTTATTTTATTGCTTAAGGCAATTAACTGAATATTTTAAAACATGTTTTACAAAATAAGGTGAATTCTTGGTTTGCCAACAGGCGAAATCGGCAGGGAAATACGCGACCGAAAAAGAACAAGCTACGGATGCGCCAAGAGTTTAATATTTACGCTCGAGAACTCGAGGAAGAAACTCATGGTATTTTGCGCGCGAGTAATATTGTTGACAGAATTATGGAAATAGTTAACACATATTTGAAATAAGTTATGACCTAGTAAATATATCGGTTTCACATAACTATACCTCAGCTTTAGTCTGTTTCTCTCGTAAAGAACCTTGTTTATATAAAAAGTGCAAATGAATAGGCCTAAATCATGTTTAGTCTCCTATCGATTTTTATTAAAGACTGATATACTTTATCCTTCTATTAATAGTAATTTTTGCGTTACATCACAGTGAGGAAGCCAATGACGTAGAATCAAGATATGTCCTAGCATTTAAAGATTTATGTTAATGAGTTAATTTCATAAACTTAACGTTCATAAATCTTAATTTAATTGCTTTCTGCATATGTGAGTTTTCATAGATGGGCAGCTGAAAAAATATTTGACTTTATTCCAATGCAAATTAATGGTATTTTAAAGAAACTGTCAATCATACTAGTTGTGGGTTTTCCTTATAACGAAGGCAACGCAAGTTTATATCAAATTGTCGGTTAGTGTGTAAGGCCCGCATTGTTCGCTTTTGGTGGTTCGCCTCGAAAGAGGTTCTTCTTCGTCATTTTTAATGATAACTATATTCTATTGGAAAAATTTCGAGCTGTATTTTTTGTAAGTTAATAACTCTTTGTATTTTGAGCTCATGCTTTTTTAAAAATTGGAGTTGAACTTTCTTCTGATTTTCAAAACTATGGCTTGCTTGCCTCAACAAATCCTGGATACGTTTGTTGAGAAAAATTTCTATATTGACTCTGTTTTAGTTTTTGTTTGTGGTTTTGTCAGTTGTGGAATACTAATAACTACAGATCCGAATAAAACTGTCGGCAGCACCTGCAAAATTTTAAATCGAATATCTAATCGTTAAGCTGTGACGAGGAAAATGGCGAAGATTTCTAAAAAAATATTTTAAAAATGAAATTATTTTTGTAATTAAAATTTTTTGCAAATTCATATTTTGTATTATATCAATAAGAGTATTTCAAAATAAGTTTATTATCCATATTTTGTTTTTTTTGCTGTTATTTTTCCTTTTTTCTCATTTTCTACTTGTTGCATAAATAGTGTAAACGAGAACATTAAAAAAATAATTTTTTTGCATCGTTCTTCCAAAGTAAATCAAATCGATTAGATAAACAAGGAAGTCGTAGCCATCTATTTCGCTATATTAAATGTTAAACATTTTTATTCATTCATCAATCCATATATCCCTTATATATATATATATATATATATATATATATATATATATATATATACATATATATATCTGTATTTCTTTTTATCTACGCCCATTCATAAAATAACCAACAAGATACTTGACTATCTATATTTTGGTCAAGTTATATTGCCATTAATCATAAAGCAATCCGTATCTTTTGATCATTCTACTAATATATCTCTATTTCTTTTTTTGGGATTTTCGAAGAGATTGATATGAAAATTATATATTTGTACTATATATATATATATATATATATATATATAACAACTATTTATATTTATGTTGAAAAAAAATGTTAATGTAGAAATACTATTTCCAGAAGTCTTCGATAGATTCTGAAATATTAAACTCCATAAATATATTGATTAACGATTAGTGAAATAGGAGAAATAGTTTTCGTTAAAAACGCGACTTATGTCAATCATGAAATTATCTGTACAGTGTTTAATTCATATTTATACTATAAATAGACCGTCATTTTCGTAAATATTTTGCAGTAACCGAGGCAAATATAATATTTTGTTTCAAAATAATTTTATGTTAAAAAGCTAGTTTATTTTATGATTGCTTGGCTTTTGTATTTGCGCAAAATTATTTCACGACGCTTCCTTTTGTTAGATTCGTAATATTACAATCACATTGACCAATGTCAATATATTATTAGAGTCTAATTATGCTTTTTGTTGTTTTTTCTAATGATCTGAGAGTTATTCTATTTGTTCGTCTCAATGTATGTTTAGCAATCACGTTTTTTCAATAATCAGGCCGTAGCGTTTCTAGAAATAGTGTTTAAGTTATTTAATTGACATTCACCTTGATTCTCATGTGAATATTTCACTGCGTAAGTGATGCTTCGTAATTTCAATTTACGTGTACGGTGAGAAAACAAACGACGGTTTTAATTTTGATTAGCCATCCACAAACAATTAATAATGTAAAGAAGATTATTTAAAACACTAATTATGAACGGATATTGAAGATATATATTATAAATCTGAGACATATATATATATATATATATATATATATATATATATATATATATATATATATATATATATATAGAGAGAGAGAAATAGAGTGGAAGAGAGTTAGATATAGAGAGAGGAGGAGGAGGAGGAGGAGAAACAAATAATGCGGAATAATGCAGAGTTCGGTTATTTAATGTGGCGTAGGAGATGTGCTACTTTACTCTGATCCAAATGCATTAATTATACACAGAATTGATCATCTACGCATGCATTTTTGTGGGCTTTTTGATCATTAAATAATTCGTAATTCAAATTATTTTAAGCAAAATAAAGAAGCACAAATTCTGTTTTGAGTCTCATTGCCACATTGCTTTCAGTAAACATTGCGATGAACAAAACATATTGTATGAATTTGGTTAAAATAATATCGCAAAATATACTGTTGAATTACATATTTTCGCCTTTTAATTCGCTTTATTTTGCTTTATTGAAAAAATAAGCCAGATTTTGTAGTTCGATGCTCTCAATGCATGATTCACACCCTACCATTATTGCGACACAACAGATCTGCTGCATATTTATTCATTAAGCTGAAGTTTGTATTAAGAGGGAGTGTAGACGGGTAAAATATTAAACTGCAGAATGAGCCACGTCTGTCATCTTGTCAGAGAAGATTACAAAATGAGAAAACGCTGCCGGTTCCAAGTTCTTGTAGGCATTTACAACAATATGATGTGATTGGTTTTTTAAAGAAGGAAACGTTTATTATAAAGGCTAGTGTGGCTACATTCAGATTATGACCATAATAGTCTTTGTTACCTTGTAGTAGTGTCAAGCGTATTTCTGGTCTTACCCTAAAAGAGATACGTAATGCACTGAAATATATTTACTATAATCAAGGTTGCGAACTTGATATAAACACCTGATCCCATTAAGTAATTACTTTTTTTCAGTATAAAATAAGAACTGTATAGTGTAGAAAATGCAATTCATCCAGTAGCGCGGTTTCGTCCTTATTGGGAACTCATCCTATACTGGACAGAATTTGCCGCGGACAGGGCTCCAAATTGGGCACGTCTGCTTCGGAATCTGGTGCTCTAACCACTGAGCCACCCTGCGGCAAATTCTGGCCAGTACATGATGAGTTCCCAATAAGGACAAAACCAGTATACTGGATGAATTGCCTTTTCTACACTATACATTTCTTAATTTATACTGACAAAATGTAATTAATTAATGGGTCAGGAGTTTATATCAAGTTCGCAATCTTGATTATAGTAAATGTTATCACCGCACGCGCAATCAATGTTCGTTTAATTATATACTGAAAGATATATTCTAAACTCAGTTCCAAAATGCTGCCACATCTACAGATTATGCTCACAGCAAATTATGAATAATTCAATTTTGGTATGTATATTTAGTGCACATGAAAAAGATTTACAATGATAAATGTAGACAGCAGTCTTCATATTACCAAAATACTTAAATATGTTTAAAAATATCATTTATATTAGAAAAATGAAATTCAAAATCTGGCCACCTTTTCAGCATACTCTGTGACAGTCCTTCATTGAAAATTGAACACATTATCCTGACTGAATAGACATAAAAACATCCGCATATCTCTAAACACCTGCACAAAGAACGCATTTCTTAGTTAAAATTGTTTCATTTGTTGGAAAGTGCGGACGTTCTGCTTTCGTTATTCTTCACAAAATTGAGCGGCTTCGAAAAAGTTCAGCAGCTTCGTGTCGAGTGGAGTTCCCGAAGAAACAAAATAATGTGACTACAGCTGGGGAAAAAATTTGAGCAGTGGATCACCGAAGACGGAACTACAGGAGAAAGCTTCGTCACATTTTCCAGCGAAGGCATGTGACGGGAATATCAACAATTTTAAAGGAGGATCTTTGCGGTTCATTTAATTTATGAAATTGTGCCATCCGGAAAATAAATACCATCTCGCAGGAGCCGCGACCGGGTAGAGAAGAAAATCTGGCCATCTTCTGTATCTACTTCTGGTAGATGGTTACTGAAAAAAATCAGCCAGACGAAATTACCCAACTGGAAGAGAGGCCTCTCACCTTCGATATCTCTATGAGCCGTACTGTCGATAAAATAGGGACCGATATGGTATATATACACACATAGAATGCGAATTCATGTTTGACGGGTGTCTTTGGTTGTCAGGCCAATGGATAGAAACTACCACCACTGGTTATTCTCAAGCCGAAGGCACTGTCAAATGAAAATATTCCAATCACAGTCATTGTAAAGTTCAACCCAATAGGTTGAATGGACGAGGAGAAGACCGAGTGGTTCGGAGAAATCTGTCTAGAAACCGGAATTTTTCCACATATCAATGTCCCTATTGATATAAAACACGATGCGCATCCATCTCAAGGATACCATTAAAGACCACAGGATTCAAACTAACTCAAAGCTTTTATGGATTAGGTGTTGCGCACCTAGTAACAAATTAGTTCAATTATGACCAGAACAAGATTATACTTTTCGTTCATGCTGTCTTCCGTTTATCCTTCTGGTCATAATTAAACCAATTTGTTGCTACGTGTGCAACACCTAATACATACTTGCATATCTATTAGTTCTCCGCAACAAACAGTATTTAACTGTTATATATTAAATTCAGTGATGTCATGATTACCGCAAAGTGTGATAACTGTTGTCGATCAAGGCCAAACTGTATGGATTTACTGGATTAACAGGTGTTCAGAAATAGTTTTAATTCTCAATTTCGGTGAACTATAGCATAAATTGATATCCATCATGTTGTACCGACTCGGAAACAATAGTTTTAATACCATGTACCTTTTTGGTACTATAATGTTTGTGTCGGTTACTGAAACAATAGCCATAGTGTTTGTATCCTTTATAGACTTGGTACATATATTAGGAGATTGTACCGTCCTATTATCCAACATTCCTCACCCAAATATATAGTAGTTAAAGGGCGTAATACCGGCTCCTACCGATGAGTCGCCAGTAAGCATGAAACTTATGTTCATGATATTATACTTTCCGTTCATGCTGTCTTTGGTTTTGTCCTTATGGTCACATCTGAACTAATTTGTTACTAAATTCCCAACAACTAATACATAATTGAATATATACTAGTTCTCCGCAACAAATAGTATCTAAATTTTATATATTTAATTGAATGATTTAATGATTACCTCGAAATATGAGAGATGATATCGATCAAGGCCAGTGTCTATGGATTTACTGGAGTAACAGGTGTTCATAAATAGATGTAATTCTCAATTTTGGTGAACTATAGCATACATTAAAATCCATCGTGTTGGTACCATGTACTGACTCGGCAACCATAGTGTTATTACCGTATACATTTTAGGTACTATAATCGTAGTATCGGGTACTGATACAACAGCCATAGTGTTGGTGCCCTTTACAGATTCGTTATATAGAGTGAGTTTGCGTCCAATTCGCAATATCGAGACTTTATATGATGTTAGCTTCCTATTTTCCCACATTCTTCACCCAAATATGGAGTGGGTAAAGGGCGTAATATCGGCACCTATTGATGAGTCGCCAGTAGGCACGAAACGAATGTGCATGAGATTATACTTTTCGTTCATGCTGTCTTTTGGTTTATCTTTCTGGTCATAATTGAACTAATTTGTTACTAGGTGCGCAACACCTAATACATAATTGCATATATATTAGTTCTCCGCAATAAACAGTATCTAACTGTTATAACTCAGAGCTTGACAAAATTATAGGAGGATGAACCTATGGATTCCAACTGCTAGATGTTAGTGCTAATAAGACTCAAGGTTAAATTGCGAGCCGCGTGGGTACATTGGATGACAAAATGCAGGCACACATTTACCAAGACAGCGAGGCAGATTCGGACTTGTTTGCTACTATCTGCTTATGGATTGCCGATTTCAGAGGTAAGGCATCGGTCTCAGATATAATCTGTGAATTCCTGAAGGCTGGAACTAACATTGAACAGAAAGGTAAAAGGAACTATTCTGAATCGGACGATGGCGTAAATCCGGCTATGTTTGATGTTGAAATTGTCCACTTGATAAACTAAGTTAGAGACGATGAAGATTAAGATGGTTTGTGGAGGAAGTGGAACTGGAATAATGTGGTTTAGCAATTTTGTCTATACCTAGACGAATGAGTAAACCTATAATAGTGAAGCTAACGTCATATAAATTCTCGAAAAGGCGACTTCCACGCTTACTCACTCTAGATAATATATATACCGAGTCTGTCAAGGATACTAACACTATGGCTATAGTGTCAGTAACTGATACCATCATTATAGTACCAATAAGGTACATTGTACTAACACTACGGTTTCCGAGTCAGTACATGGTACCAACATGATGGATATCAATTTATGTTATAGTTCACCGAAATTGAGAATTACAAATATTTCTGAACACCTGGCACTCCAGTAAATCCATACACTCTGGCCTCGATCGATATAATTTATCACATTTCGCGGTAAGCATGACATCATTGAATTCAATATATAACAGTTAAATACTGTTGTTGCGGAGAACTAATATATATGCATGTATGTGTTAGTTGTTGCGAACCTTGTAACAAATTAGTTCAGTTGTGACCAGAAGGATAAACCAAAGACAGCATGAACGGAATGTATAATCTCATGCACATTCGTTTTGTGCTTACCACACATTCCTCACCCAAATATATAGTAGTTAAAGGGCGTAGTACCGGATCCTACTGATGAGTCGCCAGTAAGCATGAAACCAATGTTCATGATATTATACTTTATGTTCATGCTGTCTTTGGTTTATCCTTCTGGTCACAACTGAACTAATTTGTTACTAGGTTCGCAAAACCTAATACATACTTGCATATATATTAGTTCTTCGCAAAAAAACAGTATTTAACTGTAATATATTGAATTGAATGATGTCATGCTTACCGCGAAATGTGATAACTGATATCGATCAAGGCCGGAGTGTATAGATTTACTGGAGTAACAGGTGTTCGGAAATTGTTGTAATTCTCAATTTGGGTGAACTTTAGCATAAATTTATATCCATCAGGTTGGTATCATGTACCGACTCGGAAACCATAGTGTTAGTATCCGGTACTCATCGATTTAAAAAAGGTATCAGTTACTGACACAATAGCCATAGTGTTAGTATCCTTTACAGACTCGGTATATATATTATATAGTGTGAGTTAGCATTGAAGTCGCATTGTCGTTGACTTTATATGATGTTAGCTACACTATTGCAGGTTTACACATTCGTCTAGGAGATTGTACCGTCCTATTATTCCCCATTCTTCTACCAAATATATAGTGGTTAAAGGGCGTAATACCGGCTCCTACTGATGAGTCGCCAGTAAGCACGAGAACGAATGTGCATGAGATTATACTTTCCGTTCATGCTGCCTTTGGTTTATCCTTCTGGTCACAAATGGACTAATTTGTTACTAGGTTCGCAACACCTAATACATACTTGCATATATATTAGTTCTCCGCCACAAACAGTATTTAAATATTTGTGTATACCTTTGTGTAATTAAATTTATGTATTTATTAATAAAGTTGACAATACAATTGTTATTGCTAATTTTTTGAAAATGCGTCTTATAATTCGGAGCGCCTTATATTTGAAAAAAATCACTCATTCACGGAGAGTGTGCCTAATATCCCGGCATAATATTCTAAGCTACAGATTAGTTTACATTGAACAAGAAATTATGCCAAATTCGTTGGTGTGCGCCTTGTGCTTACTTTGTCTTCACCCGATAGTGCCGGCATTAGGCTCCAACCTAATTTTATTTTCCTTTTAATGTTTTTTAGTTGCACAGAACAGTGTCTGACGTAGGCATATTTAAAAAAGTTTGCGTACAAATTATATGAACAATAATATATTGGAGTTGGGGCAAAATGCCAATCTGTACGTATGGGTAACCAGTAAGCACAAAGCGCGTAAATGGAATAACATTTGCGTGAACTACTATGTTATTAGGTACGCGATGTCTATTTAGTCAAACACTTCTGCAAGTTGGAATATTATATGTCACATACTGACAGGCGGGGAAGACCAGTTTGGGATTGTTATTAACAGTGTAGCGACCTAATCGTATGTGTAATAGCATATAGCGAACAAACAACAGAAAATTTGAATTGCATAAATGGTCATAAATTCTGAACATACAACATGAAAAAATATCTAGTAATTGAAGGAAAAATACCAATTACGAGTCCAAATATGTTACGATTATCATGTCCATCTGATAGAACATGATTAGCTGTTTAGAAATGTCTACCAACTGCGCAAGTGCATATTGTAAACAATCACTTCCAATTTATTTGGCTGTTTAATGTAACAAGTACATTCGTACAATTTATCTTGAATTAACAGGATCACTATTCGAAACCCTACTCTTTGCTCACTCAAAAAACTGAAAGCTTACCGGACTCTATATTTAAATTCTGGACATATATTAATTTGGTTTATTTTAATTCCTCTAGTTCGTAGCAAAAAAGAAAGAAGAGTTGGATTTAGGACGCACATTTAATGCTGATAAACAACGCATGACATAGAAGGTAGCGCATATGCTATTACCTGCAGTTAAGTTTAACCAACTATTAGTTTGTGCATAAAATATTATCAGTGTACGTGCGTAAGTTGTCGATCAACTTACGAAGGACGATCGACCAAACGATTATAACCAGAGTGAAATGATTCCGAATTTAAACAGTCGTCAAATCGATATTACACGTTCGCAGTCGTGCAACATGATATTGTAACATTTCGTGTTTGTCAACTAGACAGTGACATTAAGATACCAAATGAAATACAATTAATTAGTTAGCAAGTTATGAAGTGCTGTGAATAAATGCATTGCAGCCCGATTCATACGAGTTAAAGAAGCGTGTACAAGTACTGGGCCTGAACCGAATGTGATACAGGTAAATGATTGGACGTTACAATATTTCAAACTCTCCGTTAAATTTTTTTCAAATAAGTTTAAATATGTTCATTTGTTGATAAATACTGACAAAATAAATAAAGAATTGTTTCTTTATATGACATATTAAAATGTCTGTCTATGAGATCGCAACTGGGAATAACTGAATGAATTTTAAGTATAATTTTAAAACATTGTTTGTTACGATTTCTTAGAGAATAAAAGCTTTATGCGTAATCCCAATAGAGTTTATCTGAATAAACGTACCTTGCTCTTTACTATGTACAAGCCTAAGATACAAGGAGATCATCGCATCTATAAATATTTAGTATTAAATTACTGAAAAATCCAACTGCCACTATTTCTGAATTTGGCTTTTTGTCCCAAACAGCAGTCGAAATTAATTTATATTATAATTTAGCCTACATTTCGATGTTAACGCACTGACATCTTGGTCACGTTGTTACCAAAAGTGTTTTGTTAGACCTCAACAGATAAGAATTTCATAACAAATTGTTTGTCAATTTTTATTTGTGTTCACGTATATTGAGGTACACGTAGTTGTAGAACTGACCATGCGTTCGATCATGTCTTTCATAGGTGTGCGTGTGTGAGCTTATATGTGTACGGGTACTGTAATTCAAAAATGGGAAATTGCTGCTATACCTACATTACTATTTATGATTGACATTGGTAATCAAGGTTGTCATCTTGCTATAAACACCTGGTCCTTTATGAATATACAGTTGTTAGTTAAACTAAGCATTGTATAGTGTTGAAAAGGCAATTCACCCAACAGACCGCTTTCGTTCTTATTGGAAATTCACAACGTACTGTCCAGAATTTGCCGGGGACAGGGCTCGATCCTTGGACGTCTGCTTCGAAATCTGGTGCTCGAACCACTGAGCCACACTACCGCACACTACACACAGTTTTTAGTTGTATACTAACTAATTTTCCTCAGTTAGCCTTTCCATTTCTTTAAATGAAGTTTGCGAGCTTGAAGTAAACACCAATCACATTGTATCTAAAGAATTGTTACCACCATCCACGGAATCAATTATTGTTAAATTGTATAGCATTTCCATTTGTTTGAGTTAATATAGCATCCGTTAGACCCAAAATTCCAAAGGAAACATCCGCAGTCATTATTGTACAGACACCACACTATATGGGGAAGTTGTTTTAAAATTTATATTTATATGACTAAACGAAAATCTGTTGCGTGTGTGATGATAATAATTACTATAATCAAGGTTGCGATCTTGATATGAACATCTGACTCTTTATGTTCGTACATTTTTTCAGTTTAAACTAAGTATTGTATAGTGCTGTAAAGGTAGTTTATTTATTCAGAACTCATCACGTACTGTCCACAATTTGTGGACAGGGCTCGAAACTGGGCACGTCTGCTTCTGAATCAGTTTCGCGAACCATTGAGACACCCTGCCGCATACTACACGTCGTTTTAAGTTATATACTAACTAATGCTTTTAATTTAGGCGGTGTTTCAAGTAGAGCTCATATGGCATTTATTTAAACCTAAAATTCCTGCTGGCCACCTCTAATCTGTCATTATACAACTGACAACTGAACGAACAATGGTTGCGTGGGCGTGATAACAATTACTATAACCATGACTGCGATCTTGATATAAAAATCTGACCCTATATGCACATGCAATGGTCAGTATAACCTAAGCATTGTAGCGTTTAAAAGGCAGTTCATCGAGTAGACCAGATTTATCATTATTGGAAACTGCGTACTATCTAGAATTTTCCGCAGACAGCGCTCGAAACTGGGCACGTCTGCTTCGTAATCTGGGGCTCTTAACACTGAGCAACCTTGCCACAGACTACACGCAATTTTCAACTGAATACTAACTAGTGTTCCTCGGTTAGACTTTTCTTTGGGTGGAGCATATATAGCGTCCCCAATCTGGCATAGAACAGACCACACTACATAGGGAAGTGATATTGAAATGAATTTGTATATGACTAAACGAAAACCTTTCGCGTCAGCGATGATAACTACTGTAATCTAGGTTGCAATCTTGATATTAACGCATGGCCCTTTATTTACATAAATTTATTAGTAAAACTAAGCATTTTATACAGTTGAAAAGGTAATTCTTCCAGAAGACCGGTTTCGTTCTTATTTGCAAATAATCACCTACTGTTCAGAATTTGTGGATAGGTCTCGAACGTGGGCACGTCTAATTTGGAATCTTGTGCTCAAACTACTGATCCATCCTGCTGCATAATACATAAAAGCTTTAAATTGTATACTAAATGATGTTCCTAGGTTAGCCTTTACATTTCATTGAGCTTATATGGCATCCTTTAGACCCAAAGTTCAAACTAACCATTCCCAATCTATCATTATAGAACAGCTATCACTTTACATGGGGAAGTGGAAATTAAAATGAATATGTATATGACTAAATGAACATTGGTTACGCGGAAGGTGATAATAATTATTATCATCAAAGTTGCGATCTTTATATGAACACCTGACACTTGGTATACATAAATTTTTCAGTTTAAACTAAGCATTTTATATTGCTGAAAAGGCGATTCATCCATTAGACCAGATTCGTCATAATTGGAATCTTAACACGTACTGTCCAGAATTTTCCGCAGACAGACCTCGAACCTGGGCATTTCGGCTTCAGAATCTGGTGCTCAATCTACTGAGCCACTCTGTGCACACTGAACACATTTTTCAGTTGTATACTAATTTATGTTCCTAGGGTAGATTTACCATTAGGTTAAGCTTATATTGCTTCCTTTCTACCCAAAGTTTCAACTGATTATCCCCAGTCTGTGTAGCGTGCAGCAGGGTGGCTCAATGGTTAGATCACCAGATCCCGAAACATACCTGCCCAAGTTCGAGACCAGTACGTGGTGAGTTCCAACTAAAGACGAAACCGGTCTACTGGATGAATTATATTTTATAAACTATGCAAGTCTTAGTTTATACTGACAAATGAATCTACATAATGGGCCAGGTGATTATATCAAGATCGGAACCTTGATTATAGTAATTGTTATCACTGCCCGCGAAACTAATGTTCGTTTAATTATATAAATGTTCATTTCAATGCCACTTTCCCATGTAGTGTTGTGTCTATTCATTCATGTCAGATTAGAGATGGTTAGTTGGAACGTTGTGTCTAAATGGATGCCATATGATCTCCATCTAAAAGAAAAAACGACTAACCGAGTTACGTTAGTTAGTATATAACCGAAAATTATGCGTAGTGTGCGGCAGGACGTCTGAGTTGTTAGAGCACTAGATTCCCAAACAGACGTAACCAGGTTTAAGCCCTGTCTGTGGCAAATTTTGGCCAGTACGTGATGAGTTCACAATAAAGTCGAAGCCGGTCTACTAGATGAATTGTCTTTTCTTCACTATACAATTCTTAGATCAGGATCGCAACCTTAACCTTAGTACTGATTTAACATGCTGCACAATACACAAAGCTTTCAATTGTATACTAAACAATGTTCATCGATTAGACTTTCCATTTGGTTGAGCTTATATTGGCATCCTTTAGACACTAACTACCAACTAATCATTCTCATTTTGTCATTATAGACCAGACAACACTATAACAGGGGAAGTGGTATTAAAATGAATATTTATATGACTAAACGTACATTGTTTGCGCGAAAGTTATAAAAATTACTATAATCAACTTTGCGATCTTGATATGAACACCTTGCATATTGCTGAAAAGGCTATTCTTCCATTAGACCAGTTTCGTCTTTATTGGGATCTCAACGGTTGCTGTCAAGATTTTGCCGCAGATATGGCTCGAACCTGGGCAAGTAAGCTGTGGAATCTGGTGCTCTAGAAACTAAGCCTCCATGCCGCAGACTCGACAAAATTTTCAGTTGTATACTAACTAATATTTTTTGGTTATCATTTTGTTTTGGAGGAGCTTATATGGCATCCATTTATACAAAAATTCCAACTAGCTATCCCCACTTTGTCATTATAAACCTGACACCGCACTACATGGAGAAGTAGTATTGAAATGAAAATTTATTTGACTAAACGAACATTAGCTGTGCGCGTGATGATAACAATTACTATAGTCAAGTTTGCGATCATGATATAAACTTCTGACCCTTTACGTACATACATTTTTCCGCATAAACTAAACATTGATTAATGTTGAAGACATAATTACTACCAAGATGCCATCATTTAACTTAAATTCGATATATATATATATATATATATATATATATATATATATATATCTTGCCATTAAATACGCGAAATGGTATTTGAAAACTGAAGTGTGCACATAAGTTTGATTCATTAGCAGAAAAATATAACCTATAACTAAAGAGAGTATCTTAAAGTAACTGCTGGTAAGTAACAATGTAGAATAGGCAATTTATGTATTTGATTTTAATGGATAATATTCACATTACGAAGATAATTAAATAAAGGCAACAAAGGGATCCTGTTGGCTTGTTTTATTTATAGAACTTCATATATTCCAGAATTTCTTTTTTGATTTTGAAGTATATTTATCTATACAGCAATTTACATTGGTAGGATTCTACATGATGTTCTTACCGCTGCTGCTTTTTAGTTTTTCAATTAGGCTACACCACAGATTGTAAATAAAATGAAATTAATACACAAATTACTTTCGTTACTAAATATAAAAGAAAAGATTAGAATAAGCATATTAAAACATTGCCGCTGCTGGATTTATATATTTATTAATATTGCTTTACTACGGCATTAAAATTTGATTTAGATATTTAGAAATCAACTATTAACACATGATTTTAGTGCCAAAATTAAGAAAAGCCCAAATCAAAAGTTTCAAAAACATGAAGTCCTTTAGATATACGTTATCAAAATTTCCACAAAACTCTAGTTTCTGAAATTCCTGTTCGTTTAGATCAAATTATTTATAGATTTGCAATGAAACAATCACCTATTTAAAATACAATTAGTGAAACATATATAATTAAGCAATCATTCATTACGCGGGTTGTGATAAAATTATTTGAACCAAGTTTGCAAGCTTAAAGTAAGCACAAATCCCAGTGTATTTAACCAATCATCGAACAACATAACAAAACTATCGCCAATCACACGCTCTGACGCGTTTTGACCTTCCATGATCATCATCAGAGTACGACGGCAAACTGTCTATCGAGGATCAAACCGCAATGCATTTATATGGAAAGCAAAATTAGATATGCGGCTCTCACCTCAAGTATTCTCGTGTAAATTTTGCTTATTGGATGCAAAATTTCTATGCAGTCACGAACTTTAACAATTTGCAGCTTTCGCCACACACTAACACGCACGTACACACACACACACACACACATATATATATATATATATATATATATATATATTATTAATAAATTAACCAATCTATTGGTTACATGGTGGTGATATAAATTATTTAAGTAAGAGATTGCGAGCTTGAAACAAAAACAAATACTATTGTATTTAACTAGTCATCGAACAACTACTTGAGGTGAGAGCTGCATATCTGATTTTGCTTTCCATATATATGCATTGCGTTTTGATCCTCGATAGTCAGTTTGTCGTCGTACTCTGATAATGATCATGGAAGGTCGAAACGCGTCAGTGCGTTGCGACTGGCGGTAGTTTTGCTATGTTGTTCGACGACTGGTTAAATACAATGGATTGGTGTTTACTTCAAGCTCGCAAACTTAATTTAAATAAATAACATACATTATTATAATCAAGGTTGCTGTCTTGGTATAAACACCTGACCCATCAATTGCTTACATATGTCAGTATAAACTAAGAATTGTATAGTGTAGAAAAGGCAATTCATCCAGTAGACCGGTTTCGTTCTTATTGGGAACTCATCGTGTACTGGTTCCCAGTAAGGACAAAACCGGTCTATTGGATGAATTGCCTTTTCTACACTATAAAATTCTTAGTTTATACTGGCATATGTAAGTAATTAATGAGTCAGGTGTTTATATCAAAACCACAACCTTGATTATAATAATTTTATTCACCACCAGCGCAATCAATGTTCATTTAAAAGCACACACATGTTTGTTTTTAATAACCAAACGTCTTTAACTTATTTTTTCCGAAATTTGCTTGTTGGTTGCTAACTGTAATTCATATGCATACAGCAAATTTATCAAGTGGCTATTTTTAAATAAAAACAATATTTTTAATTAAATTTAATCAGTAAATTATATAATTTCGCTATATCCATGCGAAATAAAGTTAAAATGATATTATTTCAATTTTATAACGAAATTTATGACGACTATGACACTAATAGTTGACTAGTATAATTGTTAGTGACTGATTGTGTTGTTCAATGCACTATCTGCAGAGACAAAACTCTTACCGCAGCCTAAGCTAAAGAAGGCATTTCTTTAACAAATTCTTGTTGTTGTTGTTTTTGTTGTAGTAGTAGTATTAATAGTAGTAGTTTTAGTAGTAGTAGTAGTAGTAGTAGTAGTAGTAGTAGTAGTAGTAGTAGTAGTAGTAGTAGTAGTAGTAGTAGTAGTAGTAGTGGTAGTAGTAGTAGTAGTAGTAGTAGTAGTAGTAGTAGTAGTAGTAGTAGTAGTAGTTGTGGTATTAGTAGTAGTAGTAGTTGTTGCGGTAGTAGTAGTAGTGTGGTAGTATTAGTAGTAGTGGTTGAAGTAGCAGTAGTAGTGGTAAAATTAGTAGTAGTAGTAGTATTAGTAGTAGTAGTAGTAGTATTAGTAGTAGTAGTAGTAGTAATATTATTATTAGTTCAGAAAAGAGCAAATCATAATTTAAGCAAAAAATTTGACCAAATCAGTTTATCTGCCAACAAATAAACATAAGAAACATCAAAATATTGTACTTTGTGGGTTAAAATTAGACCCTATTATAAAGAATCATTATTGTATTAAATGCAACATATTCGTACTTTCTTTATACATAAGTTTATTCAACAAATGACAGATTTACTCAAAGCTAAATTTAGAATAAATGAAGTGCAAATATAAAATAAATATAATTTCAGGATATAAGGCTAAGTTGTTACAAACCAAAAATACCAATTTTGAATAAGCATAAATATCTTTAATATTTTTGCAAACGGTGTCTTTGGAACTAAGATTTTTTTTCAAATATTCTACGATCAATAATCTTCGATTGAAATGTTTCGATCTTTACTTCATGTGACTAAAACTTTGTAGAGGCTTTTTTTTCAAAACAAGTTTGTGAGCTTGAAGTAAACACCAATCCCATTGTATAACTAGTCATCAAACAACATAGAAAAACTACGTCCAGTCGCATGCAATGACGCGTTTCGACCTTCCATGATCATCATCAGAGTACGACGGCAAACTGACGAGCGAGGATCGAACCACAATTCATATATTTTGAGTGCAAAATTAGATATTCGGCTCTCATCTCTAATAGTCGCGCATAAAATGTACTTGACTAAAAATGTCAGTTTCATAATTTCTAGATAGACACGAACATAAACTTTGTGCAGCTTTCGCCACATATATAAGTAATAAAACTGAACAATTAATGATTGCGCAGGTGGTGGTAACAATTTTTATATCAAGTTTGCGAGCTTGAATTAAATACCAATCGCATTGTATTTGACCAGTCGTCGAGCAGCATGGAAAACCTACCGTCAATCACACGCACTGATGTCGACGATTGAAATTTAGCACTGATAGGCACTCCACGGAGCACTTCATACTCAGCCACCACTACGATTCTCACTAGTGGGGGTTCAATGCGTTTTCCAGAAAACTACACATTGCTACCGGACGAGAGCTATTGATCCGTCGGGCGCACTCATCCGCGGAAAGATTCATATTCCGCAGTGCCATTTTCCATGCTCGGAATTATTACTATGCCGCATGCACCATTATCAACGTGCTTAAAACCCATAACGAGATTTATCTCCATTTCACTTTTAATTTGCAAGTTGACCACGAGAATATGGCCTTCCTCGGCCTGAATTTTTGACCTCGCTTTCATAGAATACACCTATTCGTAGGGAACCAATTCTGTTCTCTATGATCAAGAGCGTTTATGAGATTCGATGGAGTTTCCGCTATTGATACTAGTCTGCTGTTACACTGCACACCATTTTTCCAGCCGTCCGATCACAGTAAAACCACTGAATTACTTTGAGCACCCTAATTCTAATGTATCATATACATTCACCGTGTTACTCAATCTTAATGGAAGTTCTGCCACAAATACAATAATAACAACATGATGAGTGATATCAATACCAAAATTTTACGCATTGATCTGTCAAAAATTTTAAATTGAAGTTTGTTCAAAACTTTCACTGACGTAATAGGTCAGCCAATTGCGGTTTCCTTTTGTGTTGATATCTCCCATGAAGCTCTTCCAATAAAAGATCAAATGAATTAGATAGTTAAAGACTGTTTGTTGCGAAGAACTAATATATATGCAAGTATGTATTAGGTTTTGCGAACCTAGTAACAAATTAGTTCAGTTGTGACCAGAAGGATAAACCAAAGGCAGCATGAACGGAAAGTATAATCTCATTCACATTCGTTTCGTGCTTACTGGCGACTCATCAGTGGGAGCCGGTATTACGCCCTTTAACCACTATATATTTGGTAGAAGAATGTGGAATAATAGGACGGTACAATCTCCTAGACGAATGTGTTAACCCGTAATAGTGAAGCTAGCATAATCTAAAGTCAACGACAATGCGACTTCAATGCTAACTCACACTATATAATATATACCGAGTCTGTAAAGGATACTAACACTATGGCTATTGTGTTAGTAACTGATACCATTTTAGAAATCGATGAGTACCAGATACTAACACTATGGTTTCCGAGTCGGTACATGATACCAACCTGATGGATATAAATTTATGCTAAAGTTCACCCAAATTGAGAATTACAACAATTTCCGAACAACTGTTACTCCAGTTAAACCATACACTCTGGCCTTCATCGATATCAGTTATCACATTTCGCGATAAGCATGACATCATTCAATTCAATATATTACAGTTAAATACTGTTTGTTGCGAAGACCTAATATATATGCAAGTATGTATTAGGTTTTGCGAACCTAGTAACAAATTAGTTCAGTTGTGACCAGAAGGATAAACCAAAGGCAGCATGGACGGAAAGTATAATCTCATGCACATTCGTTTCGTGCTTACTGGCGACTCATCAGTAGGAGCCGGTATTACGCCCTTTAACCACTATATATTTGGTAGAAGAATGTGGAATAATAGGACGGTACAATCTCCTAGACGAATGTGTAAACCTGTAATAGTGAAGCTAACATAATCTAAAGTCAACGACAATACGACTTCAATGCTAACTCACACTATATAATATATATACCGAGTCTGTAAAGGATACTAACACTATGGCCATTGTGTTAGTAACTGATACCTTTTTTGAAATCGATGAGTACCGGATACTAACACTATGGTTTCCGAGTCGGTACATGATACCAACCTGATGGATATAAATTTATGCTAAAGTTCACCCAAATTGAGAATTACAACAATTTCCGAACACCTGTTACTCCAGTTAAACCATACACTCTGGCCTTCATCGATATCAGTTATCACATTTCGCGGTAAGCATGACATCATTCAATTCAATATATTACAGTTAAATACTGTTTGTTGCGAAGAACTAATATATATGCAAGTATGTATTAGGTTTTGCGAACCTAGTAACAAATTAGTTCAGTTGTGACCAGAAGGATAAACCAAAGGCAGCATGAACGGAAAGTATAATCTCATGCACATTCGTTTCGTGCTTACTGGCGACTCATCAGTAGGAGCCGGTATTACGCCCTTTAACCACTATATATTTGGTAGAAGAATGGGGAATAATAGGACGGTACAATCTCCTAGACGAATGTGTAAACCTGTAATAGTGAAGGTAACATAATCTGAAGTCAACGACAATACGACTTCAATGCTAACTCACACTATATAATATATATACCGAGTCTGTAAAGGATACTAACACTATGGCTATTGTGTTAGTAACTGATACCTTTTGAGAAATCGATGAGTACCG
This sequence comes from Eudiplozoon nipponicum, assembly GCA_029291075.1. Classification (NCBI taxonomy): domain Eukaryota; kingdom Metazoa; phylum Platyhelminthes; class Monogenea; order Mazocraeidea; family Diplozoidae; genus Eudiplozoon; species Eudiplozoon nipponicum. The sequence goes on from JAQBSW010002670.1 coordinate 84,240, forward strand.
GATACTAACACTATGGTTTCCGAGTCGGTTCATGATACCAACCTGATGGATATAAATTTATGCTAAAGTTCACCCAAATTGAGAATTACAACAATTTCCAACACCTGTTACTCCAGTTAAACCATAGTGTTGGTATCAGTACTCATCGATTTCAAAAAGGTATCAGTTACTAACACAATAGCCATGAGTAAGGTTAGACGAGGAGAACATAAAACCGCATGCAAGTATGCCCATGTTAATAGATCAGATCTTGCACGCCATACAGTAGAGACAGGACACACCATTAATTGGGATGGGTGCAGACGTATATCAATCTGTAGCCGTAACAGGTCGACTAGACTGATTAGAGAATCCATCGAAATTAAATCGAGAAATGACATAATGAATGAAACAGCCGTAGAAAAATCACTAGGTCCTATTTGGAATACAGCACTAAATAATGGTAGAAAACGAAGATTGCACGAATCAGAATCAGAATCAGAAACTCGCTCAAGTAAAAGAATAAGAACACTGGACTGATATTAACTTATAGAGGTGGAGAGTGTGTAATTCAATATCGCCCAATTAATTTTTGATTAACTTATTATTTCATCCTTGATTACTTGTTATATTATTTCATCTTTTATCTTACGTTCTGTTGTTAGTGTAGCATCTTTTAACAAACATTTATTTGCATCTTTCTTTATCTAACAATTTTCAACTTCTTTTACGACCCCCTTTTAATCTTTATTTTAACTATCCACCTTAATAGAATACTTTTCCGTTTTGCTAACTCTAAATTATTTACTTTATTCACAGTATCTCGCCCCCTTCTCTCCGGGATGCCACTCGTAATTACTTCATTTAGGATAGTACGTGTAAAAATAGGTCTGATGTGTGCATTTAGGAAATGACAGTTATCATTTTAGTTTTATGTGAATTTCTGTTACACGTGCCGTTAATTACATGTAACAGATTATTTCTCAGTCTTAAGCAAACACTCACACACACACAAACACAAACACACAGAGGTGGCATACGCTTATCTAGTGATTAGTCAGATGTTGCTAAATCGCTGTCATTTCACTGGGATGAGTGTACACGTGCAATAGTTGATTACTCCTCAATCACAAACAAACGAGAATACATACACACAGACATGGCGTACGCTTGCAGACATATACACAAACCAATTTGACATACACTTTCCTAGCATTTTATGCTTAAGAGATCTAACAACAAGTATAAATGGGGCAGTTTAAACTAATATTTCCACTTGACATATTGATTGTCAACTTATTGTGATGAGCTTTCCATTGAAAAAGATATCCGTTTCTGGATATCGAAAATTTTGGAACAAAAACCAGAAAGACAGCGGATGCAAACAAATCGGATCGCAACCCGATAATCAGGTAAATATTATATTCCGTGTCGCGCAACATGTTTCTTTTAAATCTTATTTAGGTACTAAATACGGTGCTACAACAGTGAAGCTGCAAAATCGCTATCATCACATAAAAAAACAATTAGTAAGGCAAGTGGAAAATATTCGTTTCATTAAAATATGTTTAAAACATTGTGTAATTCCTAAATGTTTTAAATTTAAATTGCCATTTCATTTAAATGATAAAGGTAGATCTCTTAAACATGAACTGACTTTGAACATAATGAATACATTGATTAGGGATTTAGAAAAACGCAAATATGAACTAATTAGAGAGAAAACTAAAATAAGATCTATGTTACTTTCTTTTTTGCACGCGGATGACTTTAAATGTATAGAGGTTTTTACTGATGGCGCACGTAATAGGGAGATAAAAAAGGTTCACATCAGGCATGATAGAAAGTTAGGAAATTTGGGCATCTATAGACAGACCACAGTTAGGACATGTCCTGCTGTAACTAATCGAGTGGTAAACCTATCTAAAATAAATCTTAATGAGAAACAGCTGGAAATGCTTAATCGTGGTCTGAATACAGCTATCCAAATTGAGAAATCACCAAAAAATGAGATAATTACTGAGGCTGTTAAAACAGCACAATTCCTCCCAGAGAAGGATAAAGTTAGGTTTGAATTAGACGTAGCTGCGGCTGTGCTAACATACGCAGAGGAAAAATATAAACCAAATTATGAAATAAAAAGTCTCAGGAAAGAGTTAATAGCAAACAGTGTGATATGTTTGAAAGCAGACAAAGGAGGAGCGACGGTTCTGATGAGTCAATCTGACTATAATGACAAAATGTATGAACAACTAGACAATATAGAGGTATACACTAAAATTAATAAAGATCCTACGGATAAGCTACAAGGAGAAGTTAAATTATTGGTCAATAACATGATTGCTGAAGGAGAATTAGATCAGGCGCATGGTAACACTCTCATACAAAGAGATACAGTCGCTCCTAGAGTGTACGGTTTAGTAAAGATACATAAACCAGGCAACCCTTTGAGAGTTATTGTTAATGTCCAACACTCTCCAACATATAAAATGTCTAAGTTTCTATGTCATAGAATAAAGAAATATTCGTACTTCTTAGACAATACTTTGATGAATTCATACCATTTGGTTGAGATTGTGGATAAATGTGAGCTAAATGAAAACGATAGATTGGCGAGTTTAGATGTGGTGTCAATGTACACCAATATACCAGTACCTAAAGCACTAGACTATTTTCAGCGTTTCCTGGTTGATCATCCAGTAATATTGGAAGGAAGCAAAATGACGATAAGACACGTCATGGAGATGATGTACGTATGTATGTCCTCCACTTATTTTAAATTTAGGAATGCATTTTATAAGCAGATTAGAGGTGTTCCAATGGGGCAACCACTATCGGTTCCAATAGCCAATATCTTCATGCATTACATGGAAAAGACTCTCTTAGATATAACGCCCTTAAATCCTAAATTGTATGTACGATATTTGGATGATATATTAGTTATTTGGAATCACGGGGAGGATCAACTGATAAATTTCTTAAACATAGCAAATCAGGTGAGCGAGCTTAAATTTACAATTGAAAATGAATCAAGTGGCGAATTACCATTTCTGGATGTCAAGTTAATTAGAAATGGTACAAAACTAGAACGGGATGTTTATAGGAAGGATACTTACTCAGGTATCCTTCTTAATTTCGATTCAAATCATCCATATAGAATGAAAATCGGTATCTTAAAATCGATGATAATAAGAAGCTTAAGATTAACAGATAAAAAACATAGAGAGATTGAATTAGGGAGACTGCGAGAAATATTCAGTGCTAATGGGTATCCTCTAAAGTTAATTGAAGCAACTATAATGAGCGTTATAAGTAAATTTAATCATGACTGGAAGTACGTGAAGTCAAATAAATTAAAAGATGACAGGAGGGTAATGATTATACCTGACTCTAAACTAAGTAGGAAAATCAAAATGATAGCAGCAAAATACAATATACGTACTATTTTAAAACAGACCCTTACCCTGGGTATTAAACTTCCCAACCAAAAGGAGAAAATAGAACCGTTAGACACATCAGGAGTATATGAAATTCCATGTAACGACTGTAACCTGATGTATGTGGGTGAAACCATGCGCCCAATTAAGGTTAGACGAGGAGAACATAAAACCGCATGCAAGTATGCCCATGTTAATAGATCAGATCTTGCACGCCATACAGTAGAGACAGGACACACCATTAATTGGGATGGGTGCAGACGTATATCAATCTGTAGCCGTAACAGGTCGACTAGACTGATTAGAGAATCCATCGAAATTAAATCGAGAAATGACATAATGAATGAAACAGCCGTAGAAAAATCACTAGGTCCTATTTGGAATACAGCACTAAATAATGGTAGAAAACGAAGATTGCACGAATCAGAATCAGAATCAGAAACTCGCTCAAGTAAAAGAATAAGAACACTGGACTGATATTAACTTATAGAGGTGGAGAGTGTGTAATTCAATATCGCCCAATTAATTTTTGATTAACTTATTATTTCATCCTTGATTACTTGTTATATTATTTCATCTTTTATCTTACGTTCTGTTGTTAGTGTAGCATCTTTTAACAAACATTTATTTGCATCTTTCTTTATCTAACAATTTTCAACTTCTTTTACGACCCCCTTTTAATCTTTATTTTAACTATCCACCTTAATAGAATACTTTTCCGTTTTGCTAACTCTAAATTATTTACTTTATTCACAGTATCTCGCCCCCTTCTCTCCGGGATGCCACTCGTAATTACTTCATTTAGGATAGTACGTGTAAAAATAGGTCTGATGTGTGCATTTAGGAAATGACAGTTATCATTTTAGTTTTATGTGAATTTCTGTTACACGTGCCGTTAATTACATGTAACAGATTATTTCTCAGTCTTAAGCAAACACTCACACACACACAAACACAAACACACAGAGGTGGCATACGCTTATCTAGTGATTAGTCAGATGTTGCTAAATCGCTGTCATTTCACTGGGATGAGTGTACACGTGCAATAGTTGATTACTCCTCAATCACAAACAAACGAGAATACATACACACAGACATGGCGTACGCTTGCAGACATATACACAAACCAATTTGACATACACTTTCCTAGCATTTTATGCTTAAGAGATCTAACAACAAGTATAAATGGGGCAGTTTAAACTAATATTTCCACTTGACATATTGATTGTCAACTTATTGTGATGAGCTTTCCATTGAAAAAGATATCCGTTTCTGGATATCGAAAATTTTGGAACAAAAACCAGAAAGACAGCGGATGCAAACAAATCGGATCGCAACCCGATAATCAGGTAAATATTATATTCCGTGTCGCGCAACATGTTTCTTTTAAATCTTATTTAGGTACTAAATACGGTGCTACAACAGTGAAGCTGCAAAATCGCTATCATCACATAAAAAAACAATTAGTAAGGCAAGTGGAAAATATTCGTTTCATTAAAATATGTTTAAAACATTGTGTAATTCCTAAATGTTTTAAATTTAAATTGCCATTTCATTTAAATGATAAAGGTAGATCTCTTAAACATGAACTGACTTTGAACATAATGAATACATTGATTAGGGATTTAGAAAAACGCAAATATGAACTAATTAGAGAGAAAACTAAAATAAGATCTATGTTACTTTCTTTTTTGCACGCGGATGACTTTAAATGTATAGAGGTTTTTACTGATGGCGCACGTAATAGGGAGATAAAAAAGGTTCACATCAGGCATGATAGAAAGTTAGGAAATTTGGGCATCTATAGACAGACCACAGTTAGGACATGTCCTGCTGTAACTAATCGAGTGGTAAACCTATCTAAAATAAATCTTAATGAGAAACAGCTGGAAATGCTTAATCGTGGTCTGAATACAGCTATCCAAATTGAGAAATCACCAAAAAATGAGATAATTACTGAGGCTGTTAAAACAGCACAATTCCTCCCAGAGAAGGATAAAGTTAGGTTTGAATTAGACGTAGCTGCGGCTGTGCTAACATACGCAGAGGAAAAATATAAACCAAATTATGAAATAAAAAGTCTCAGGAAAGAGTTAATAGCAAACAGTGTGATATGTTTGAAAGCAGACAAAGGAGGAGCGACGGTTCTGATGAGTCAATCTGACTATAATGACAAAATGTATGAACAACTAGACAATATAGAGGTATACACTAAAATTAATAAAGATCCTACGGATAAGCTACAAGGAGAAGTTAAATTATTGGTCAATAACATGATTGCTGAAGGAGAATTAGATCAGGCGCATGGTAACACTCTCATACAAAGAGATACAGTCGCTCCTAGAGTGTACGGTTTAGTAAAGATACATAAACCAGGCAACCCTTTGAGAGTTATTGTTAATGTCCAACACTCTCCAACATATAAAATGTCTAAGTTTCTATGTCATAGAATAAAGAAATATTCGTACTTCTTAGACAATACTTTGATGAATTCATACCATTTGGTTGAGATTGTGGATAAATGTGAGCTAAATGAAAACGATAGATTGGCGAGTTTAGATGTGGTGTCAATGTACACCAATATACCAGTACCTAAAGCACTAGACTATTTTCAGCGTTTCCTGGTTGATCATCCAGTAATATTGGAAGGAAGCAAAATGACGATAAGACACGTCATGGAGATGATGTACGTATGTATGTCCTCCACTTATTTTAAATTTAGGAATGCATTTTATAAGCAGATTAGAGGTGTTCCAATGGGGCAACCACTATCGGTTCCAATAGCCAATATCTTCATGCATTACATGGAGAAGACTCTCTTAGATATAACGCCCTTAAATCCTAAATTGTATGTACGATATTTGGATGATATATTAGTTATTTGGAATCACGGGGAGGATCAACTGATAAATTTCTTAAACATAGCAAATCAGGTGAGCGAGCTTAAATTTACAATTGAAAATGAATCAAGTGGCGAATTACCATTTCTGGATGTCAAGTTAATTAGAAATGGTACAAAACTAGAACGGGATGTTTATAGGAAGGATACTTACTCAGGTATCCTTCTTAATTTCGATTCAAATCATCCATATAGAATGAAAATCGGTATCTTAAAATCGATGATAATAAGAAGCTTAAGATTAACAGATAAAAAACATAGAGAGATTGAATTAGGGAGACTGCGAGAAATATTCAGTGCTAATGGGTATCCTCTAAAGTTAATTGAAGCAACTATAATGAGCGTTATAAGTAAATTTAATCATGACTGGAAGTACGTGAAGTCAAATAAATTAAAAGATGACAGGAGGGTAATGATTATACCTGACTCTAAACTAAGTAGGAAAATCAAAATGATAGCAGCAAAATACAATATACGTACTATTTTAAAACAGACCCTTACCCTGGGTATTAAACTTCCCAACCAAAAGGAGAAAATAGAACCGTTAGACACATCAGGAGTATATGAAATTCCATGTAACGACTGTAACCTGATGTATGTGGGTGAAACCATGCGCCCAATTAAGGTTAGACGAGGAGAACATAAAACCGCATGCAAGTATGCCCATGTTAATAGATCAGATCTTGCACGCCATACAGTAGAGACAGGACACACCATTAATTGGGATGGGTGCAGACGTATATCAATCTGTAGCCGTAACAGGTCGACTAGACTGATTAGAGAATCCATCGAAATTAAATCGAGAAATGACATAATGAATGAAACAGCCGTAGAAAAATCACTAGGTCCTATTTGGAATACAGCACTAAATAATGGTAGAAAACGAAGATTGCACGAATCAGAATCAGAATCAGAAACTCGCTCAAGTAAAAGAATAAGAACACTGGACTGATATTAACTTATAGAGGTGGAGAGTGTGTAATTCAATATCGCCCAATTAATTTTTGATTAACTTATTATTTCATCCTTGATTACTTGTTATATTATTTCATCTTTTATCTTACGTTCTGTTGTTAGTGTAGCATCTTTTAACAAACATTTATTTGCATCTTTCTTTATCAAACAATTTTCAACTTCTTTTACGACCCCCTTTTAATCTTTATTTTAACTATCCACCTTAATAGAATACTTTTCCGTTTTGCTAACTCTAAATTATTTACTTTATTCACAGTATCTCGCCCCCTTCTCTCCGGGATGCCACTCGTAATTACTTCATTTAGGATAGTACGTGTAAAAATAGGTCTGATGTGTGCATTTAGGAAATGACAGTTATCATTTTAGTTTTATGTGAATTTCTGTTACACGTGCCGTTAATTACATGTAACAGATTATTTCTCAGTCTTAAGCAAACACTCACACACACACAAACACAAACACACAGAGGTGGCATACGCTTATCTAGTGATTAGTCAGATGTTGCTAAATCGCTGTCATTTCACTGGGATGAGTGTACACGTGCAATAGTTGATTACTCCTCAATCAAAACCAAACGAGAATACATACAAACAGAAATGGCGTACGCTTGCAGACATATACACAAACCAATTTGACAGACACTTTCCTAGCATTTTATGCTTAAGAGATCTAACAACAAGTATAAATGTGGCAGTTTAAACTAATATTTCCACTTGACATATTGATTGTCAACTTATTGTGATGAGCTTTCCATTGAAAAAGATATCCGTATCTGGATATCGAAAATTTTGGAACAAAAACCAGAAAGACAGCGGATGCAAACAAATCGGATCGCAACCCGATAATCAGGTAAAGTAACCAATATGGTTACAAGAAATGTTGCCGCCATTATTTTATTAATCAAATGTCATTATAGGGCCGTTTATGACGAAGTAATTAGCCTTAGGTATGCTTGTTTGAAGAATGAAATATATTGTTTAACTAATTTTATTTTTATATAGAAGTTTCTATACTAGATATTCATACTTTTTTTGTCGAGTGAAGCATAATATTGTAAAACAATTATAAGTTAGAATAGATTAGAATAGAATATCTTTATTTGGATTCAAACCACACATGTTCCATCAAATAGATAATAATATTGGAAAATTTACAATATAAAAAAGTTATCACATCACATAAATATGTGCAATTAGTCTCATGTAGATAAGTAAATCTCACTAGTTGTACTGTACAATATATCAACATCAGAAAGTTCGGCTGTAAAGAGTAATAGATTCATCATCGAAATAGGAAAAATTAAGGTAAAATTCGAGTGTAAAACTGTGCAAAAAATGAGAACCATGACTAGCAATTGATTGTATGTATTGTTGTCTAACATGAAGATATAATGTATAACGTTTCAATTTTAATAATACAAAACTTGGAAATAAAAATCTCAAGAAGTTATGTTGCTGATCACAATTATCCTTGTCTTTTATTCAACCATGAAAAATTATTATCATAATCAAAATTAAAGATATCAGCAGGATTGTAATTTTTTTCTAGTTCAGTACATAAAAATTTAAAAGACATCTTAGATGGAGCCTAATGAAGAATAAAATAACATGATGGAAGAAGTTTTCTATTTAACTGTTGAAGTTAGATCTGTAAAACACCCCGGCTTCAAGTAAATGCCGTACGACGTCACAAAGTCAGTGTGGTGCCAAGTTGGCTGAGAATAAGTTCTGTTGGGGGCCCTTTTTAGGGCCGGAATGGCATTTTCGGCAAAAAACCGCAAAAGTTAATTAGTGTAGCAGTGTCTAGAAATACTTCTAGATAATTGAGTTTGGATCTGGTTGACTGGCTGGTGTTCCTTCCGTTGTGGCGTTGACATTAGCGGCGAGAGACTATGTGAAGGCTGAGTATTTTCTCGTTAAATGTCTGCGACAAAACCGTAGTGACCGACAAACGTGAAGGTCCAATAAGTAGATATTGATCCATCTCACTAGTTGTGTAGCGACAAGATTGGCGTGACTAAAATTGACTCTGCGTGTGAAGCAAGTTCAGAATTCAGCGTAGGTGAAAAGTCAGTATGACAGGAGACAACACGCACACGTAGTTTACAAAAGAAGGCAAACGTGAACACTAACTAGCATGGTAAATGCACCGTGCTTATATACTTTTGAATTTGAAAGCTCGCACGCGATTGGTTAATGGCATATTTTGCTTGTTTTAATTGGTGCCGTGTAAATACAATTGGAATTTCATTTACACCATATATCGGCGAATTGTTCTTGAGCCGTTAAATCACTTTTCTCTCTAAAAAATGAAAAACATTTCTTTCGGCGAGGCTTGATAAGAAATGTATCGCAGAGTTCAAACCAAGTTAAGCAACTATTTATTATTCTGTCGATGGCTATAAAAAATATACCGTAAATGCTGGGCTGAAGTATGCTTTTTGGTTGCTTCAACAAGGATATGATGCCAAATAACCACTAGAAATTGCTACACAAATTGTTAGCTGTTGTGGCCGATCATAACGCTCGAGGAAAAATAGAGCAGTGTAAGGTTTGGAGAGCCACAGCGTGAGGATTTTAAGGTAGATTGCCACTGAAGTTGCCAGGTTTAAGTTGAAACCTGGGCAGGCTGTATCATCGTCAATGTGTTTGAATACGACCAAAGGAGCTACTGTGTACTCAACTTTGTGGTCATGATATTCGTAAAGTGGTCACTGTGCAACTGATGAAGTTGAGATATGCATTGAAAGTGGCCTGTGCCATGATATGAAGCCGATAACTACTTAGTGTTACTACACAAGGTGTTAGCTCTAAGTAGCTGGTCATACCAAAATAGGCAGTGTGAGATCAGATTAGAACCACACGTTACAATGTAAAAATATATACATTAAAATCAAAAGGTAACGATAAAAAGTGTATTCGAACATTGCGGCAGAGATGGCATAATACCAAATAACTGTTCAAAAGTGCTACACAATTGTTAGCTAAGAACAGCTGATTAGACCACATGAGACAAGTGAGTATGAAAAAAATGAATTATGTGGTATCATAGAGGTTATGTTGCGTGACATAGGGGCAAGTTGTATGCATAAAGCTAAAAATTTGATACGTAGAATAACGAAAAATTAATGTTAAATAAAAATATCAGTTATGCGTTATGCAAAGCAATCTATTTCTAGGTTGAGATTGTAGGCAGATAGAGCCTGAGACGTGAGTAGAAGGTTGTATGCTCCCAGGATCAGGCGGTTCGATATACGGTTTCAATATGTCTATGCTTACTGATGTAGTTGTCGCATCTTGCATGATAATAAAATATTTCGGCTGTCTAAACAAAATCGGGTAAAAGCAGTGATGTTGCGAACGAGTACTCTTACAGCTGTAGAGCTGCGGGTGAACGAAGACTGGCCGAGGTGTTTGTCTCGGCTGCTGTTCAGACACGTTACCGAAATGAAGCCGTAGGCGGGTAGTTTCGTCTTGTTGCTCATCCTGTGCGGTTACTAGAAGTAGGAGCTAACTAGGCAGGCGAAGATTCATGCCATACAAGAATTGTGACGCAGACGATTTAATGGATTCACGAGAACGGAAACGCATAGAAAGCACAACTAAAGGTAGTGCATTTACCCAGTTGCCATTAATGGACGAGGATGCTAAAGCAGCTTTGGGTTCTATATGCATTCTTTCTACCATACCGTCAGATTGTGGATGGTAGACAGTAGTCTGGCGTAATGTGAATCCCATAAACCGCAAGATGGTTTTGAAACGATCCGATGAGAAGCAAGAGCCTCTGTCAGTGATGACCTCATTGGGAACACCATAATGGGATATACATGCAGAGATAAAACAGTTAGTGTCTTCGTCTGCAGAAATTGTGCCAAGAGGTAATGCCGTTGGCCATCGTGTAAATCTATCAATCATAGCTAGAATGTATCTGAAACCTTGAACCTTTGTCAGATGAACAATGTCGATGTGGACGATGGATAGGCGAGAAGTAATTAGGAAATGTTGCATCTAAGAAAGAGTATTCTGTGTGATCTTGTTTTTATGGCAAATGGCACACTCGAAGACCCATCGTTTAGCGTTCTGCCTAAGCCTGTGACCCCAGAAACGATCTTTAAGATGTCGGACAGTCACCTTGCTTCCTGGGTGAGAAATTGAGTGAATTGGGTCGAAAACTTTTCCTTGAAGGCTAGTCGGCAAAACTGGCTTGTTGGGCTGTGTACCCGTGAAATAAACAATTTGTAAGCCTTCCAAGAGACGGCATACGAACTTGGTGTGGTAACGAGCTACTAATCTTTGAATGTGAGTGTCACCGCGCTGTTTCGTTCGCAGGAGGGATGGCGTTAGTGCAGGCTCACTGATTGTCACAGAGTTGACAGTGAATGGCGACGGCAAAGGTGGATGTAGTGAGACGTCGGGCCTGAAAAAGGCGTCTGAAATGAAGTTTTTTCGCTCTTGACATGAAAGATATCAGATTGCAGTTGTGGTGGTAGGCTTTTTGAGGTCAGTCACTGAGAAGGAATTGCTGCCGTTGAGATTTTTAAGTAAGGTGTTAATTTTGGGAATAGGATATGCATCAGACATTGTCAATGAATTCAACTTGCGGTAATCTCCGCAGGCTCTGTACGATCCGTTGGATTTGGAGACTAAGTGTAGTGGGGACGCTCATGAACTTTCTGATGGTCTGATGATTCCCTCTACCAACAGCCTAGGAAATTCCTCTTAGGCAGCTTTCAGTTTAGCGGGGGCCAGTGGTCGCTTCTGGAGTGCAATAGGTTGTCCTTCTGTGACGATATGGTGCAGCGTGTTGGAGACTCGTAGCTCTAACTTACTGAGATCGAAAAGCGACTTGTGTTCTCGAAGACCTGCTGATATATCTACTGAATGATGCACTGCTGTTGGCTGAATTACCTGTAACTCCAAACACTCGGAGGCAAGTGTCCAAAAACTTTGCTCAAGTTCGGTGGAGGGGTTGATGATATTTTGATTGGCAAGATCAACAATGAGCCGAAGTTTCAAAAGGAAATCAAGGCCTATTATGTTGTGTGAGACTTTGGCGACGATGAAGTTGTGAATAAATTCACACCGTAAACCTATGTTGAGTGTGCGATACCGAGAGACATAAGTAGGTATGGTTTCTCCTGTTGCTGTTGCGAGTAAAACGCCTAGTGACATTTCGGCCATTGAATCAACCTTGAGAACTGGGACTGCTGCACCTGTGTCTACGATGAATTCTTCGCCAGTTCTGAAATCAAGAAAATGCTGAAGTTCATTGGGCTGTTTGGCCGGACCAAACAAACAAGTAGGTCATTGATTGCGACTGACAATGTCAGTTTGACGGTCTATGTGGCATATTCGGCGTGGACGAAGTGAGTCAATAGAAATATCAGATTTCGGGTTTTGGGTGTAAAAATGGGTCGAGCGTTCACCTGATTTAGCTCGGATTTCCCTATGGCCAATCCTTCTAGAACTTTAGCCATGTTCGCTGTTGTCCTCTCTTAAAAGAGAAGATTCTATTATCCTGCTGGGAGGGACAGAAGAATGACGAATTTAACTTCGGTTCCAAAATCATAAATTCAAACTCGCATCTCTCAGATAAGTCATCTATTGAGAGAGTGTTGGGGAGCTGTCTGGCGAACAATTTTAATTTAAAAGAAACATGTTGCGCGACAAGGAATAGATTATTTACCTGATTTTCGGATTGCGTACCGAATTGTTTGAATCCACTTTCATCATGATTTTGCCAGATATTTCGATATCCTGGTACGGATATCTTTTTCAATGGTAAGCAAATCACTCACTAAGTTGACAATCAATATGTCAAGTGGAAATATTTTTTTAAATTGCCCCATTTATACTTGTTGTTAGATCTCTTAAGCATAACATTTAAAAAAAATTAAAATGCTAAGAAAGTGTATGTTAAATTGGTTTGTGAATATGTCTGGATGTATACACTCTTCGCAATGAGATTAAAGTGATTTAATGACAATTACTGACAACTCACTGGATAAGCGTACGCCATGCCTGTGTGTATGTGTTCTCGTTTGTTTTGGATTAAGGAGTAATCAATTACAGCACGTGTACACTCATCCCAGTGAAATAACAGCGATTTAGCAACATCTGACTATATACTAGATAAACGTATGCCACGTCTGTGTGTTTGTGTGTACATGTGTGATCGTTTACTTAAGACTGAGAACTAATTTGTTACGTGTATTTACAGGCACGTGTAACAGTCATGCAAGTGAAACTTAAATTATAACTGTCATTTCCTAAATGCACACGTCAGACCTATTTTTACACGTACTTTCATAAATGAAATAATTATGAGTGGCATTCCGGTGAGGAAGGGGCAAGATTCTATGAATACAGTAAAAAATTAAGAGTTAGCAAATTTAAATTAGAAACGGATAAAGTGTTTCAATAGGATAGAAAGTTAAATTTAAAGGTTCGTAAAGGAAATTAAAAATATTGCCTGATAAAGAAAGATATTAGTTATAGTGCAAAGAAAATTTATCTTTAAAAAAACCCTCCAATCATGCATAGGCAAATGTTTGTTAAAGGCGCTACACTAACACAAAACATAGGATAAAAGATAGAATAGAATAGAATATCTTTATTTGGATTCAAACAACACATATTCCATCAAATAATAAAATTGAAAAATGTACAATATATATTTTTTTTTAAATTAT
>JAQBSW010002671.1:0-98210 GCA_029291075.1 Eudiplozoon nipponicum
AAGACATCTTAGATGGAGGCATTTCTCTAAGCCCCTTTGGCAATTGGTTATAAATTTTGTAGATTTTCGAGAAAGAGAATAACTTGCTCGCTACATTCCCCACCAAAGGAGGAGATATTGCCAAATGTCCAGATCTAGTTCCAACTTCATGACTCTTTCTTATCGGAGTCATATAGGCATCAGTCCACTGGTTCAAATGGAAAACTTTTATACAATAACACATCTGCCGAAACCACAGAGATTGCAATGACACAAACTGTAATCTATAGGCGTATATAGTGCAAGAAATAGGACTAATATGTTTCACAACCTTTCTTTGTACAGCTTCTATCTTATTAGACAAACCCTTTTTTAATGGATTCCATGTAGCGACAGCATATTCTAGTACCGGTCTAATCCATATTATATACATTTTAAGTTTTATGTCATTCGATAAGATATTTCGATTTATTAGTGCCCATCTTTTCTTGGCACTGCCTACTATACTTTCAATATGTCTCTCAGCAGAAGCTGTACATTGAATAGTTATGCCTAAATCCTTAATTTCTTGCATAAGTTTAATCTCAAACACATCATTAATAACAGCATCATGAAAATAAACATAATGAAAGTTTGTTCTGTTTCCTATTTTTAAAGCTTTCGTGTTTTTATTGTTTTTTCTCTGCCCTAGTTTAATCAAATATTTACTCAAATCATACAAACCTAATGTCACATTATTTTTGGAGAATTCGACAATCTTTGGATCAATTGGGAAGATATTTTTTAAATCATCAGCAAATGTGCAAACTCGACCGTTAAGGATCTTAGTTTCCAAATTTGCAAATACAATTTTAAATAAAATTGGCCCCAAGCTTGATCCCTGTGGAACTCCACTCGTTACTCGTTTCGATTTTGATATCAAATCGTTTACTTGAATACTCATTCGTCGATTATATAGATAGTATTTAAGTAATCTAAAATATTCGGATCAATATTCTATTTATAAAGTTGCAGAGCACATTGCTAAATATTAAGGGTAATTGAATCAGATTATCAATCGAAATACCAAGGTTATCTTTTTGTTTTTTTTATTTGAATTTTAACATCAATTTTATCAATTCATCACTGTCAATAACAAGTCCTGATTCCTGGTCTCCCAAAGGATCAGGTATTTCCATAAGATTTCTTTCATTCTGTGGATTACATATCAAATTGCAAAAAAAACATCATCCAATTCACAGAGAAATTCGTGCCCAATTTTTATCCACGGGTAATATAAGCTTTAACTTTTCCTTATATTTACTATAATCTGTGAGGAGTATGTATCCTAGTCTAGGATTACTCTTCATTTTGGCCAAAATAATTCGTTCTGATCTTAGCCGAATTATCAGCAGTGATGAATTAATTTCGTTATCAATGAGATCTAACCTCATTTGTTTAATATAAATGGGGTTAGATCTCATTTAAGTCCGTTCATAGTAAACCAATATTGTTGCTAATGTGTGACATTCAAGTATAAGATTGTGTGCACACTGTAAACGCCCCAGCTTCAAGTAAATGCCGTACGACGTTACAAACTCGGTTAAATTGCTATGGATATAGAGTTATTGTTCTGATAAGGGGCCCTTAACAGGGCCGGTCGTGCGTTCTCCGGAAAATGCCGAAAATGTTCCTTCTGTTGTTGAGAAGTCCTAGAGCCTTGGGTTGACTCTGGCTGTGGTTCCTTCTGTTGTTGCGTTGTTATCTCGATGTGCAAACTTCGTTGACGTTCTGCATTAATTAGCTCGTCTAACTGGTTGTACAGCAACAAGCTGGGTCACGGATGTTCCCAATTGTTGGTGAAGACAATCCAAAAACCAGGTAGCACGCACACGTAACTCAAAGCAGAAGGCAAATGCGACAACTGAACTGCATGGTAAATTTGCCATGCTTAAATAGCCATGCCATAGTCTACTTGCACACTATTGGTTAACAGCAAGTTTCGCTTTTTTCTCATTGGTGCTGTAGAGGATGTTAAATCCTCCGCCTTATGTAAAATAACATTGACTGATAAATTTAAACCACCATAGCTGATTCTAACGAACTTTATTTAAAAAGCATTTTTTCTTTTTATTTTCCAGAACATTCTTTGTTTAAATACTTGATTTTAAAATTGTGCGCTAATTTCAGTTTTCGAATATCTCGCTCCTTGACTGGTATTAAAATTTTGGTCTGCTGTATTTTAACATATTTTCCATATTAAACGATTATTTCATTCTCAAATATATTGCTCCATCAATTGCCTTTTTGTTCTAATATAAAACAGAAAGGAACAGGAGCCTAGGAACAGGTATAATTGTTTGTATCTTTGGTTCAAGTTTTACATCTCTCTAGATAAATTACGGTGCGGAACAGCTTCCGACTTTCACTTTCCGATTGCCTAACTGTAAGTATCGATTTAATTGTTATCTTCTATATTCATGGATACCGATATTAAATTTGAGGACACAAGTAGGTTAGTGCAGGACATAGCGGACTTGAACTTAAGTAACGATAATAACCATATAAGCCTATCAGACTCTACTGTGAATTTTAGGACTTCCAGCGATCTGGCATCTATGGGGCTTACAGACACGAATAGGTTAGGGGCCTCAACAAAATTTGACGACCGCGCCAGTCCAAGAATTTTAAGTCTACCACAGTATAAATCAGAAAAACATTCAAGTTGGGTAGGAGATGCCCAAATGATATTCAGTGCTTATAATATCGTGAACCCTATGGAGAAATTTGTTGCAGCATGGATGGCATTGCCTGAAAATTTCCGAAATGCTCTTGGAAAATTTCAGAGACAGAACTGTAGAAGAAAAGCCGTACAATGCATTTGAGTTATTAATGGCCGAAATTCAACAGAGATATCAGCCTGGAAGATCAGCGCAAATGTGCGAACTATTACGCTTAGAAAAAATGGGGCGTCAACTACCGTCCGAATTTTATGAACGCCTTTGCACAAAAGCTTCCAGGTTGAATATATCTAGAGATGTAGTCAAATCCATTTTTACTGCTGAGCTACCAATTAGGCTCAGAACAGCATTGAAAGTATTTGACACAATGAACATAGATTGGTCAACAATACTCAGAGGGTTAGACGGCGTGTATAAACAGCAAGATCCACTTTGTACATGCTGTAATAGCAGATTCTGTAACGATGCGGCCAGTCAGGGCAGATACCGAAAACCACCTGACTATACAAGAAACTTTGCGTTTCTTATGTAGAGAAGTTGATAGCTTGCGTAGTGATATTGCACAACTTCAGAGTCAGGATAAGTATAATAGACGTCGAGGGAGTCACTCGCGTCAACGCTTCGAAGGGCCACGCGGATGGTGTAAGGCACATTGCGAATACGGACGCAGTGCGAAGTGCCAAGGCAAGAATTTTATTTACCCGCGATTAGGTGGACCCAGATGGAAAAGAATCACAAAACCGGCTGAGAGAAATCCATCACCGGGAAAAGGACAAAACCCCCGCTAGTAGGAGCCGTAGGGGGGGTTCCATTGTGAAGGCTGCCAGATATGCCTTTAAAAGGCATACTCAAAGCTAAAGATGCGACTAGAACAAATAGCACCGAGATAGAAGGCAAGAGAGTCCGATTCTCACTAAGCGGAGATCTGAAAAACATTGCCGGATTGTCCAGCAACAAGTTCATTATTAAGGATGAATTATCTGGATTAGAATTTCTCATTGATACGGGTGCTGATGTAAGCATAGTTAGGTCAGACGTGGTGGAAGCAGATTGCCCCACATTTGATTATCAACTATGGGCCGCTAACGGTAGTCCGATTGGAGTAAAGGGGATGAAAGAAATGTCGGTAACATTAGGGCCAGAAATCTTCCTTCAGATGGAATTTTCTAGTAGCCGATGTCAAGGACCATATCATTGTCATGGATTTCTTGACACATTTCAAGCTGACATTAGACCCCAGGGCTAGGACTATCGCAGAAGGCGTAGGGATAGCAACACCTACTGATTCTAACGCGTCGGCAGTTAGAACAGTCCTCTTACATCGTACATCAGTTGCACATGTTTTTGCCGATATAATCGAGAACCATCTAGCAGTGTTTCAGCCTTTCAGTGCCAAAAGGATAGGTCTGAAGACAGGAGTAGAACACCAAATAAAATTGGTGGCTCCGTTGCCTTGCTCACCAAAGGCTCAAACATTGGCACAATACAAGAAACAAATTGCTTTGTCAGAATTTCACCAATTGCGCGAAGAGAGGATTTGTAGAAGGTCAAATTCCAATTTTGCTTCCCCAATAGTGGTAGTTCCCAAACCTGAACCAGGTCAATGGAGGGTTTGTGGGAATTATCGTCTATTAAACTCAGTGACGAAGGCTGATTCTTATCCTCTCCCTAACCAGAGTACCTTGATCCGAGATATAATGGGATATGAGGTTTATTCAACCTTAGATCTCCAGAAAGCGTACTATCAGGTACCAATGGAAGAAATTTCGATACCACTCACCGCAGTCAGATTTCCAGGAGGGGGATCGCATGAATTTCTTCGAATGCCTTTTGGTTTGAAAAATGCCAGTCAGACATTCCAGCGTTTGGCTGAAGAAATCCTTCAGAACTGTCCATTTGCGAGAGTATATATAGACGACATAATTATTTTCAGTCGCTCACGAGATGAACATCGTACGCATTTGGAAACGGTTTTGACCAGGCTGGAACAATATGGATTAGTGGTCAAACCTAATAAGAGTAATATAGGTTGCTCTTCAGTTAAATACCTTGGTCATATACTTTCCAAAGACGGAATTAAATCTTTGGAAGATAAGGTCCAAGCTATTAAGGACGTAACTGAACCCCGTACCGTACGCCAGTTGCGAAGGTTCTTGGGTATGATCAGCTATTATCGTCGATTCATTCCAGGTCTAGCCGGAATTCTTGGATCGTTAACAAGCCATCTCACTCGTGAAAAGAGCACGATCAAGAAGTCTTGGCCTATAAACTTGAGTCTAGAAGACCGAGAAAATTTCCAAAAGGCCAAGGATATGTTAAGTGACGTAACCACATTAGCACCTGTAGAATAGAATAGAATATCTTTATTTGGATTCAAACCACACATATTCCATCAAATAATAAAATTGGAAATTGTACAATATATATTAAAAGTTGTTTTATCACATCACAATAATTGTGCAATTAATCTCATGTAGATAAGTATATCTCACTAGTTATACTATACAATATAACAATATCAGAAAGTTCGACTGAAAGAATAATATATACATCATCAAATTAGGAACAATTGAGGTATATTTCGAGTGTAAAATTATGCAAAAATTGAGAACCATGACTAGCAATTTTTTGTATGTAATGTTAACTAACATGAAGATATAGTGCATAACACTTCAAATATAATAATACAAAACTTGGAAATAAAAATCTCAAGAAAATCTGTTTCCGATAACAATTATCCTTGTCTTTTATTCAACCATGAGAAAGTATTATCATAATCAAAATAAAAAATATCAGCAGGATTGCAGACTTTTTCAAGTTCAGTAGATAAAATTTTAAAAGACATCTTAGATGGAGGCATTTCTCTTAGCTCCTTTGGCAATTGGTTATAAATTTTGTAGATTTTCGAGAAAGAGAATAACTTGCTCGCTACATTCCCCACCAAAGGAGATATTGCCAAATGTCCAGATCTAGTTCCAACTTCATGACTCTTTCTTATCGGAGTCATATAGGCACCAGTCCACTGGTTCAAATGGAAAACTTTTATACAATAGCACATCCTCCGAAACCACAAAGATTGCAATGACACAAACTGTAATCTAGAGGCATATATAGTGCAAGAAATAGGACTAATATGTTTTACAACTTTTCTTTGTACAGCTTCTATCTTATTAGACAAACCCTTTTTTAATGGATTCCAAGTAGCGACAGCATATTCTAGTACCGGTCTAATCCATATTATAAACATTTGAAGTTTTATATCATTTGATAAGATATTTCGATTTACTAATGCCCATCTTTTCTTGGCACTGTCTACTATACTTTCAATATGTCTCTCAGCAGAAGCTATACATTGAATAGTTATGCCTAAATCCTTAATTTCATGCATAAGTTTAATCTCAAACACATCATTAATCACAGCATCATGAAAATACACATAATGAAAGTTTGTTCTGTTACCTATTTTTAAAGCTCTCGTCTTTTTATTGTTTATTCTCAGCCCTAGTGTAATCAAAAATTTACTCAAATCATACAAATCTAATGTCACATTATTTTTTGAGAATTCGACATTCATTGGATCAATTGGGAAGATTATTTTTAAATCATCAGCGAATTTGCAAACTCGACCGTTAAGGATCTTAGTTTCCAAATGTGCAAATACAATTTTAAATAAAATTGGCCCCAAGCTCGATCCCTGTGGAACTCCACTCGTTATTCGTTTCGAATTTGATATCAAATCGTTTACTTGAATACTCATTCGTCGATTATATAGATAGTATTTGAGTAATCTAAAAATATTCGGATCAATGTTTAACAAACCAACCGCATTCAAAATAGCATCAAAAGATATAGAGTCAAAAGCTTTTGAGATATCTATGAATACAATTAATGCATCTAACTTATTCTCGTCTATTGTAATTACATGTTTCCACATGGAAAGCATATTAGTAATAGTCGATCTACCTTTCGTAAAGCCATGTTGACATAAGTCAAAATCAGCCGGTAACATACGTTCTAAATGACCAAGTATCAATCGTTCTATTATCTTTAAAAAGGAAGGGATAATAGAGATTAATCTATGATCACTGGCGCACGTTGGCTTACTTACTTTTGGCAACGGCTTAGCCACTATCGTTAGTATATCGATTGGTAATTTCCCATTCTTCAAAATTCTATTTATAAAGTTGCAGAGCACATTCATAAATGTTAAGGGTAATTGAAGCAAATTATCAATCGAAATAACAAGGTGATCTTTTTGTTTTTTTTATTTGATTTTTAACATCAATTTTATCAATTCATCACTGTCAATAACAAGTCCTGGTTCCTGGTCTCCCAAAGAGTCAGATGGTTCTATAAAATTTCTTTCATTCTGTGGATTGCATATCAAATTGCCAAATACTTCCTCCAATTCACAGAGAAATCCATACTCAGTTTTAGCCACAGGTAGTATAAGCTTTAACTTTTCCTTGTATTTACTGTAATCTGTGAGGAGTTTGAATCCTAATCTAGGATTACTCTTCATTTTGGCCAAAATAATTCGTTCTGATCTTTGACGAATTATTAGCAGTGATGAATTAATTTCGTTATCAATGGAATCTAACCTCATTTGTTTAATACTATTAATAAGACTACACTTTATTATATTATCTCGTTTAATTCTTAGTTTACACAATTTCCTATTAATTCGTTTCGGTATAATGTCCGTAAACGTAGCTGCCTGAAATAAAATAGATAATAACGATGAAACAGAAGAAACAAATTCATCAGTATTCAAGAAATAAAAACTCTCATAATCAATCAGTATACCTTATTCTCTAAAAAAATTCCAGTTGATTCTGGAACAGTGCACGTGTGCATTTTCAAAACTTAGTTTCTGTGTTATGCCACTCAAGATGTTCCATTGTAAAATAATTTGTTTGTGATCCAATTCTTTGAAATAATTGACAACATCATAACTGTGCGATTTCACCATTTCAATTTCTAAGTAAACATGATCTAAGCATTGCGAACCTCTAGTTGATTCATTTATAATCTGCTTGAGATCATGGTTAGAAAAAAAATTGGTTATTTCACAGTCATGTAACTTATTAAAGTCACCTACCACTACATTATAGCCATGGTAGTCAAAGATAGATTTAAAAGAATTGGTAAATGTTTGATCATCAAATAAAGTAGCATACGGCGGTCTGTAAACCGCTGTTGAGATCAGATTATCAAATTGTATAGATAAGAAATCAATGATAGCATTATCATCACTAGTATGTAAAATTTTCGCCTTAAATACAGATTTACTATAAATGAGTACTCCTCCACCTCTTTTATCCAGCGATCTGTCCTTTCTGAATAAAGAATAGTGAGGAATATCAAATTCATGGTTTTTAATATCCTTGTTAAGCCAGGTTTCAGATAATATTATAAAATCGAAATCGTTACTTATTATAAAATTACACAGCAAAAAGTTCTTATTCTTAACACTTCGAAAGTTAGCATAAAATAAAGT
Source organism: Eudiplozoon nipponicum (assembly GCA_029291075.1). Taxonomy (NCBI): domain Eukaryota; kingdom Metazoa; phylum Platyhelminthes; class Monogenea; order Mazocraeidea; family Diplozoidae; genus Eudiplozoon; species Eudiplozoon nipponicum. The sequence goes on from JAQBSW010002671.1 coordinate 8,200, forward strand.
AAATGAAGAAAGCGACTTATCTAAACAAGTATCGACTTTTACTGATTCAACCTTGTTGGCTTCTTTACTATTCGTTTCCCTGGCCTCGAGGCCATGCTCCCTCTCCCCCCGCTGTCCACCACATTTAGTAACGATACATCGTTTTTTGATTTTGTATCTTCTCTTGATAAATTCCTTATAATATCGTGGTCGGAAGTAGATGGATTCCGCTCCTGGTTGTTCTTTAGATTTTTTGCTTTTGCCAACTTTCGTTGGAGAAATGTTTTGTCACGACCAATAAATATGCTATGAAAACTCGGATTCTCACCTTTCCTTTTATTGATGGCCTCAATCTGCATATTTGTTGGCCTCTTTGATAACTTTATAACCACCGGTCTGGGACGGTTGGATCTTTTTCCAACTCTAAAACATTTAGCAATATAAGCATGCGTCTCATCCTTGATCAGATTGGGAAAAACGTTTAGAACTAATCACACATGCCTCAGATGTTGCATTAGGGGCAGTGCTACAGCAAAGAGATCAGGAAATAGTAAGACCGATTGGGTTTTATATCCGTAAGCTTAATGATTGAGAAAAACGTTATGATACGTTGGGCAAAGAGCTTCTAGCAGTGTATGCCGCAGTGCTACACTTCGAGCATTACTTAGACGGGCACAAGTTTAAGTTATTGACCGATCATAAGCCATTGATCAGCATACTTGGTAAAACAGCTAGGCTTAATTACTCTCGTAGAGTAAATTCCCAAATAACACGGTTAGCAGAGTTCGATTTCACTGTGTCTCATATTGCTGGCAAAGAGAATGTGGTAGCCGATGCACTTAGCCGACCGAATGAAGCTGATGTCGAGCTGATATTTCAAGGTCCATTGAAAAGTTTAGATGAATCAATGCTCGATTTCGTTAGTCAAACCGAGGAAGCGCAAGGATTGGATCCCTTTACATTAGTCTTGTCCAAAAGACCAGGATATGTTCGTAAGCTCATAAGTGGCAAGTGGTTGTTATGCGAAACATCTAGAAGTCAACCACGACCATATGTGCCATTGGAGTTACGGGCCAAGATTATCCAAGTGTTACATAACATGGGTCATCCATCCATTAAAGCCACCATACGATTAATCAACGACAGATACGTATGGCCACATATGTCTAAAGATATACGTGTATGGGTAAGAGCCTGTACCAAATGTCAAACGTGTAAGGTGTGGAGACATACCAGAACCGAGATAAAGAACATTGGAATACCAATCGGACGGTTCAGACACGTTCACATAGACATTGTCGAGATGACTGAAGTAAATGGAAACAAATACTTGCTGACAATGGTAGATAGATTTAGTCGTCAATTTGAAGTGGCGATTTTAAAATACATGACAGCGCAAGAAGTCTTGTTCGCGTTTCTACATAATTGGATATCGCGTTATGGTGTTCCGGAAAATGTCACTAGTGATCGTGGTAGTCAATTTATGTCAGAGCTTTTCGTAAGATCCCTCAACATCATGGGAACCACTATAATACATACTAGCGCGTATAACCCACCAGCGAATGGGATGGTAGAAAGGCTACATCGTGAACTGAAAGCTGCATCAAGTTGTACTAGTGGAACAAGCTGGATACACGATCTTCCTATAGTACTACTCGCCATGCGCAACAGATATAGGGCACAATTAGGAACTTCCATAGCAGAATTGGTTTATGGAGAACCATTAAGGTTGCCTGGAGATCTTCTTATAGAAATTCCAAGTAGTCTTGATTGGGCTTCTAGTTATGTAGATTGGTTTGTAGGAGCACTTAGAGACAAGATGTGTCGTTTGGCCCCGACCAAGACTAGAAAAGCTAAAACCAAATGCTATGTGTCCTCTGATTTAAAATCGGCTTCGCATGTGTATATAACTAATGAGAATAGGAAGAACTGCCTGACACCATTTTACAAAGGACTATACAAGGTCAAGAGGATGACTGACAAGAATGTCATCATAGAAATAAATGGCATTGAGGATTGTGTTACGTTGGATCGCTGTATTCCCCAGTTTATCTGGATTGACGGTATGACTGAATTAACAGATGCGTCGAATGACCGTTCCATGGGCGAATCTGATGTGTGCAATCCCATCATGCAGGCACATAATGAAATGCAGAACTCTGAAGAATCGTTGTCTAATATAGCAAAATCTTATTCTACTGAATCACAGCATGAAAACTAATTGTCGATACCCGATGATTTTGAAGAACCAGCGAATGTTGTACCGGGCGAGATTACGACGTCAGGGGCGCCAGTATGTACAACTCGTTCTGGAAGAATACATCGTCAGCCGAAGAACTATGATTACGTCTATTACTAGCTTTTTTTGAGAAGGTGGTGTATGTAGAGGATGTTAAATCCTCCGCCTTAAGTAAAATGACCTTGACTGATAAATTTAAACCACCATAGCTGATTGTAACGAACTTTATTTAAAAAGAATTTTTTCTTTTTATTTTCGAGAACATTTTTTGTTTAAATTCTTGATTTTAAAATTGTGCGCTATTTTTTATTTTTTGAGTATCTCGCTCCTTGACTGGTATTGTAAATTTTGGTCTGCTGCATTTTAACATTTTTTCCATAGTAAACGATTACATCATTATCAAATATATTGCTCCATCAATAGCCTTTTTGTTCTAATATAAAACAGAAAGGAACAGGAGCCTAGGAACAGGTATAATTGTTTGTATCTTTGGTTCAAGTTTTATATCTTTCAAGATAAATTACGGTGCAGAACAGCTTCCGACTTTCATTTTCCGATTGCCTAACTGTAAGTATCGATTTCATTGTTATCTCCTTTATTCATGGATACCGATATTAAATTTGAGGACACAAGTAGGTTAGTGCAGGACATAGCGGACTTGAACTTAAGTAACGATAATAACCATATAAGCCTATCAGACTCTACTGTGAATTTTAGGACTTTCAGCGATCTGGCATCTATGGGGCTTTCATACTCGAATAGGTCAGGGGCCTCAACAGTGCAACTGTAGAGGTTAACTTAATTATCGGACAGAAATTAACCTCTCATATAAAAATAAATCAATTTTTATTTTTGGACATTTGATTTTATCGCTGGTTTCGTAAAACAATATTGTAATTTTTGAAAAATATTGTAAAATTTTTTGAAAGTTCTTTTGTTCATATTGTCGAAGTTTTGGACTTGTCTTGTGGAAGGAAATGAGAGAGTTTTGATCTGAGTTTCTGAATTGCATAAGCGGGACACTGCGTGGTTCCATCTCCCACTCTTTGTGAATAAAACTTTGTAATCTTCTTGTCGTTTTGTTTTTAATTATCAGCGAAAAGAACCAAAAATTTGCTTTTGGTAATAAAAGTGAATATTTGTTTTAAGGTTTCAATCATTCCAGTTCAATATTTGTGGACATCAGCGTATCCGGGTAAGCTTACTTAATTAATATAATATATAAATTACAAGTAATTTAATAATATCATGTCTGGTTTATTAAATACTGAGGATACAGAGCAGTTGGCTAGCGGACTTAAGGATTGTAGCTTAAGAGATAGTTCAGAGGAACTTAAATGTTCCAAGATAGATGATCATTCCGCATATATGGATTTTCCGGGCCTGGCATCCAAGAGACCCCCTTATGGTAGTGACCTAAGGGCCTCTACAAAAAATGGCGACCGCGCCAGGATCCTTTATGCGGAAAGATATGATGTAGATGATCGTTTTTGCCGCAATTCTATGGATAGCAATGTTAAGCTCACCATGTACAGACCAGACAACCATTCTGAATGGGTCGAAGAAGCAAAATTTATTTTAAACTAAAATGGATGACCGACCCTATACAAAGGTTTGCCTCGGCCTGGTGGTGCTTACCTGAGCCATTAAAAAGGAATCTGTTTAGACTCAGGAATTTTGTTACTGAGAAGGAACCAGAAAATGCATTTGAGCTTCTAGTAGAAGAACTCCATAGACGATATCAACCCAAGAGGTTTGAACGGATGACTGACTTATTACGTCAGGAAAAGATGGAAAATCTACTTCCATCTGAATTTTATGACAGACTTATTTCAAAATCCATCGGGCTTGATATATCTGAGGAAGTTATAAATAGTATATTTGTAGCAGAATTGCCTGCTAGACTAAGAGCCACCTTGGATGTATATGATACATTGGAACTAGAGTGGCCCAAGAAGCTCAAAGGGTTGGACAAAGTGTATCGTCAGAAGGAACCTAAGGTGTATGCAGTAACCGCAGATTCACGCCTGGAGCAGCAACTCAGACATCTCTCAGAGAGACTCCTGACCATAGAGAATGAATTAAGTACCCTCCGCAGGGATGTGGGTTGGATAAAAAGCAATAAGGAAACTTCCAACAGAAGTAGGGTAAATTTTCAGAGTCAACGTTCAAATTCCAAGCATTGGAGAGGCGAATCGCGTGAGAGTGTACAAGGACCACGCAAGTGGTGCATATCGCATCGCAAATACGCCGAGTTTGGAAAATGTCAGGAGGGGGATGCACATTTCCAAAGTTGGGTGGTCCCCGATGGAAAGGAAGTAGTCTTCCTGTAGCCTGGTCGAAGCTGCCGGAAAACTAATAGAGCCCCCGCTAATAGGAGCCGTAGGGGGGGGGTTGCGCATGCAAGGCTCCAAGGTATGCATATTCGTGGCATTCTAAAAACATCGAAGTTAGGTTCGGAAGCTTCGATGGAAGAAATGCGCAGTAATAAAATCCGTAAATCTGTTAGATTTCGGCTGGCAGGTAATCTTAATGAGGTTGCTGGTTATAGCAACAATAAGTTCGTTATAACTGATGAACGTAGTGGCTTAAAATTCTTAATAGACACGGGTGCAGAGGTGAGCATAGTTTGATCTGATGTGGTGGAAATTGATAGCCCCACATTCGATTACCAACTATGGGCTTAAAATGGAAGTCCAATTGAGGTTAAGGGAGTTAAAGAATTGTCAGTGACATTGGGGCAGAAATCTCCATTTACATGAAATTTTCTGGTCGCTGATACAAAGGATAACATCATTGGGATGGACTTTTTGATCCATTTTAATCTCGCTTTAGATCCTAAATCTAGGACCATTGGACAAAGCACTGAGATAGTGACTTATGCTGAGACTGGTACCTCAGTAGTTAGGTCAGTGAGACTACCCAGACCCGTCGTCGCCGATGACTTGGCGGATGTCATCGAGAAACACCTGGCCGTGTTTCTGCCATTCAGTGCTAAACGCAAGGGTTTAAAGACAGTCATAGAACACCAAATCGAGTTGGTGGAGCCACTACCTTGTACGCCGAAGTCTCAACCGTTAGCACAACACAAGCAGCAGGTTGCTATTGAAGAATTTAAGCGGTTGAGAGAAGAAGGAATTTGTAGGCGTTCAAATTCCAACTTTGCATCTCCAATAGTGGTTGTTCCAAAACCTGAACCAAGTCAATGTAGGGTTTGTGGTAACTATCGTCTATTGAATTCGGTAACGAAATGCGATTCGTATCCTCTACCGAACCAGAATACTTTGCTCAGGGATATAATGGGGTATGAGGTATATAACGTTAGAACTACAGAAGGCGTACTATCAAGTACCTATGGAGGCAGAATCTATACCGCTAACAGCAGTGCAATTCCCTGGAGGAGGATCGCATGAATTCTTATGTATGCCTTTTGGGTTGAAGAATGCAAGTCAGACATTCCAGCGTCTGACAGAGGAAGTTCTTCAAGACTGTTCATTTGCTAGAGTGTATATAGATGACATCATTATATATAGTCAATCTAGGGAGGAACACCGGGAGCATTTGGACATCGTTTTGTCTAAGCTGGAATATTATGGATTGGTAGTGAAACCAGAAAAGAGTAGGATTGGTTGCTCTACCGTAAAATATCTTGGACACACCATTTCCAAGGATGGAATCAAGCCCTTGGAAGACAAGGTACAAGCAATCAAGGATGTGCCAGAACCTAGAAATGTACGCCATTTGCGTAGATTTTTGGGCATGATTAGCTACTATCGTCGGTTCATACCAGGTTTAGCTGGAATTTTGGGGTCGCTAACTCGACATTTATTTCGTGAACGAAGCACAATCAAGAAGTCCTGGCCTATTAATTTTAGCCAAGACGACAAGGAAAAATTCCAGATGGCCAAAGATCTGTTAAGCCAAATAACCACATTAGCACCTGTGGATTGGACTAAGCCGTTTGAGCTGGTCACAGATGCTTCTGATGTAGCCATAGGAGCAGTGTTACATCAACGGGAAAATGGTATAGTCAAGCCGATTGGATTCTATAGTCGGAAACTCTAAGATCGCGAGAAGCGATATGATACGCTTGGAAAGGAGTTACTAGCAGTTTATTCTGCAGTGTTGCATTTTGAGCACTACCTAGATGGACATCAGTTTATGATATTAACTGATCATAAACCGTTGTTGTGTATCCTTGGGAAAGCGAATAGGCTAAATTATTCTCGGCGGGTGAATTCACAAATAACCCGACTCGCAGAATTTGATTTTACCATTAGTCATATCTCAGGAAAAGATAATGTGGTGGCAGACACTCTCAGTAGACCAGACGTTTCAGATGAAGATATGATTCGTTCAGAGTCACTCGTATGCTCTATTGTATCTTCTAATTATTTTGTCCAGCAATTGATGGAAGCACAAGGTCTTGATCCTTTAGTAGCTGTGTTGGAAAAGAATCCGGCATATACACGCAGGAAGATTGGAGATAAGTGGTTATTATGTTAAATCTCCAGGAGCCAACCTAGACCTCATGTACCGCTAGAATTAAGGCATAAGGTAATTCAGCAGCTACATGAATTCATTCATCCTTCCATTAAGGCAACTATCAGGATGGTCACTGATAGATATGTATGGCCAAAGATGTCGAAAGACATAAGAGCCTGGGTAAGGACATGTGCCCGGTGTCAAACTTGTAAAGTTTGGCGTCATACCAAAACTGAAATTAAAACGATTGTTATACCAGCGGGTCGGTTCATGCATGTTCATATTGATATAGTAGAAATGCCTGAGATTTCCGGCCAAAAGTATTTACTCACGATGGTCGATCGGTTCAGTCGTCAGTTTGAGGTAGCAATCCTGAAGGACATGACAGCTCAAGAGGTCTTACTTATGTTCTTGCATAGTTGGGTGTCGCGATATGGTGTACCGGTAAGTGTAACTGCTGATTGTGGTAGTCAGTTTATGTCTGAACTGTTTATCAGATCATTGAATACAATGGGGATAGAAGTAAGACACACATGTGCTTATAATCCCAGAGCCAATGGGATGGTTGAGAGACTGCACAGGGATCTAAAGGCTGCATTACGCTGCACCGCTGGATCTTGTTGGATACATGATTTGCCCATAGTTTTGTTGGCAATGCGAAACAGATACAGAGTTTAGTTAGGAACATCCATAGCAGAACTTGTTTATGGAGAGCCACTGAGGTTACCTGGAGATCTTCTAATAGAAGCTCCAAGTTGTCTCGATTGGGCCTCTTGTTCAGTAGATTGGTTTGTTGGAGCATTGAGAGACAAAATAAGTCGTTTAGCTCCAACCAAAACTAGAAGTCCAAAGTCCAAATGCTATGTATCTTCAGATTAAAGCTGGCATCGCATGTATACATAACTAACGAAAACAGACAGAATTGTCTGACTCCATTCTATAAGGGGCCATATAAAGTCAATCATATGACTGAGAAAAATGCATTTATAGAAGTAAATGGCACTATAGAATGTGTAACACTGGATCGCTGTATTACACAGTTTATTTGGACGGAGGAGGAGACTGAGGAACAGTATTCACCGAAGTACCCAGAAGTTGAGGCGAGATGTGACTCAGAAATTGGTGAGAAAAACGAAGAGTCGAATAAATATGGTAAAGAAGTAAAGATTAAAACCAAGACAACTGAGAATCAAGAACAACACGATATAAATATGAAATCTGGTGCAGTACCAGCACAACTTGTTGAAACTCGGTCTGGAAGAGTCATCAAGAAACCGAAGAATGAAGACTACATCATGTATGGTTAATCATCTTAAACATGAGGGAGTATGTAGAGGTTAAATTAATTATCGGACAGAAATTAACCTCTCATATAAAAATAAATCAATTTTTATTTTTGGACATTTGATGTTATCGCTGGTTTCGTAAAACAATATTGTAATTTTTGAAAAATATTGTAAAATTTTTTGGAAGTTCTTTTGTTCATATTGTCGAAGTTTTGGACTTGTCTTGTGGAAGAAAAGAGAGAGTTTTGATCTGAGTTTCTGAATTGCATAAGCGGGACACTGCGTGGTTCCATCTCCGACTCTTTGTAAATAAAACTTTGTAATCTTCACGTCGTTTTGTTTTTAATTATCAGCGAAAAGATCCAAAAATTTGCTATGGGTAATAAAAGTGAATATTTGTTTTAAGGTCTCAATCATTCCAGTTCAATAAATTTGTGGACATCAATGTATCCGGGTAAGCTTACTTAATTAATATAATATATAAATCACAAGTAATTTAATAATATCATGTCTGGTTTATTAAATACTGAGGATACAGAGCAGTTGGCTAGCGGAATTAAGGATTGTAGCTTAAGAGATAGTTCAGAGGAACTTAAGTGTTCCAAGATAGATGATCATTCCGCATATATGGATTTTCCGGGCCTGGCATCCAAGAGACCCCCTTATGGTAGTGACCTAAGGGCCTCTACACAACGTAAATAAAATTGAATTTAATTTATGCAATATGTCGGCAATTAATTTGTATCGTTACAACACTATTCGCCTAATATCGGTGTCTTTACTAAATTAGACATTTGTTTAAGTTATTTTAACTTTTTTAAACATTTATAAAACTTTTGACTTCAATTTTCTGTATAATACTTACAAGTCAAATGTACATTATAAATAAACACTGCTTTTTTAAGATTTCTGTACAATATTTTTTATTTGTCCGTATTTTTTTAATACAAGTAGATATATTTATTTTCAAATTTGATTAGCTTAGTCAAACATATTTATGAATATATTTAATTTTATAGAGGCCATGTTTTTATAATGCCTCCTTGTTGAAAATTTGTTAACATTAAATATTGTAGTTATGTAATTCTCCAGCGGATATTGATAAGCTAAATATGTCTGAAAAATATACAGATGAAAACGTTTTTAAAAAAGTTCAACTCTTTTTAAATTATTCTTAAGTTTCGTCTGAAGTCTCTTAATGGAATATTTGCTAGGAACTTGTGTTTGCCTAACATTAGCAATTATAGAAAAAACTATTCCATTTTCTTTACAATCTCCTTGCCGGAGTTTGTTTCTCTAGGATGTATGTTTTATTTCCTTTAGTTTCCTAGGTTTTTATCGTAGTCCGCTATGTTACAATCTATCCGTAAGCAAGTTTATATTAAAACCCAGAACCCCAGCTGGGATCTTCTAGAATTCCAAAATTTTTCTTCACAATTTTTAAGTGCATCAGGTATGAGTTGTGCTTTTATTACTAGAATTCGTATTTACCTTCTTCCTCCAACACGACATTGGTCAAAACAGTATACTTCTAGAAGTAAAAGTACATCTATCAGGACTTTTTGCAGTTGGAAAAGAAGTATGATTTCAATCTGATAAATTCTAGATAATGAATTTGAATTTAAATAGATCATCTGTCAATACTGTGATATTTCTTTTTGGTGAGCACTTCTGTGTACCTTTGTCGTGGCTATCGAATTCTCGAGGAGATAATGTTAAACAAAATACGTCTAAATTTTCGTTAGGAGTTTATAATAAGTTGCAGTATTCAGAAGTGACTCTGGTTAGGTAATCGAATTTCCTTATTTATTGTAAGTATGCTACAAAATATTTTCTATCATACACGGATCACAAAAGAAGAAAAGTATATTTTGGAATGTGTTAAAACATACAAGGCAAAACTTCGGAATATTTCAGAGGTAAAGAATTGTTTTTCGTTACTTTAATAATAATAATAATAATAATACATTTATTTGGCATCAAAGGCCAACTGGCCCAATCATTGAAATAGCAAATCAAGGGTACGATATGTGGAGGTGAGTGGAATTGTGACTAGCAAAGTATTTAATAGCAAGGTGAGGGGTTGGGGAGGGGAAAAGTTATCATTAACAACAAGATAGTTCAATCTGGTGAAAAATAAATATAAGCGAAGTTCCATTTGACTAGACAAGATCAATTGGAGATAGTCCGTGAAGTATCAGATCTTCAAGGTGAATGTGAGATCAAAAACGAAGATGAAGATAAAAGGATGGCGGCCCGGAGGTAGACGACGACCGTTGGAGTCCGTTGTCGTGACGAATGAATTGATTGAGTCGGCAGGATTGAGGCGAGCGAGTCTTGCAAGGATCGCAGGCATCTGTAGAACGTGATCGAGATTAAAATAAGACCAGGGAGAGTCGAAGTCAGAAGCGAACCGTTGGTGAATCGGTAGGGCTGTTGGGTTTCCGGTCCTCCGCTGAAACAAGAAAAAAGAAAAGAGTTGGATGAGCAAAACGTAGTAGAGTATCCGCAACGTGGATATAATGGGGTTAGGAATGGGCCGAGAGGTGGTATTAGTGAATCTTGAAGAAAAAAGAATAAGACAAGAGAGGTAAGAAGATAGGGTGGAGTAAATGTTATGGATTGAGAAGGAACCAGTTTCGTTTCCAATCGGTCGTATCACAAAGAAATTTGTTGAAGAAGTACTGATGGGCTGCCTTTTTGAATTCGTGCTGGGGTAGGAGTTTTATGTCTGTGGGGAGAGCGTTGAAGACATTAGTGGCTTTGGAGAAGAGATAGATTTTTTTAAATAAGGTGGGGGTATGAAAGGCTTGGATAGAAGAGTTACTAGAACGTGTGTCGTAGTGGTGACTTGGGTGGGCAAAGTTGGAGAGTGGTAAGGAAGTTGAGATCTTATGGATAAAAGAAATGACTCGAAGGTCACGTGTGAACCAAAGCGGAAGGAGGTTAGCTAGAAGTAGGCGTTCCCTGTAGTTTTGGCAGTTCAGGAAGACTCGCTTAAGAAATCTGGAGGATACCTGTTCAATGGTGTACGAGGAGGCGTGGGTGAGAGGACAGTAGAATTCGCTGGCGTAGGAAATGAGGGGCAGAACGTAGACCTTGAATAACGTGAGTTGGAGAGTGGGGTTGTTAGTCTTAAAACAGATCAGACGGGCCCATTTGAAGAGTTTGGAGGTAGTGTGAGTAAGGTGTGGGGAGAAGTCTAGGGATTTTGATAAATATTATAAAATGGTATATATATGGTATATATGGTAAATATTATAAAACATATTTTACATGCTCTGTAGTCATTCTAAATGTCGGCTTAAGTCATTAAATGATTATTGCCATTTGAGCGTTAGTAGGCATAATTTGCAAGAAGGGTTTACGAGTTGACGAATTCAGTTCGGCCGCTGTTTGATAAAAAAAATTACCATTTATTATGTGGGTGGCAACTATATCAAATGAAATCTAGGATGTATAGAAATGAAGGATTGTAAAGTGTAGATTAGTATTCTATAAATAAACGGCCATTATCCACTTTGTTATTAAATGTGTTCTCCCTTCCTAATAAACAAATATACTGTATAATATTCTAAGGTAATGGACATTATAGAGTTTATGTATAGTAATTATTCATACTTCATGCTTTGTCGCAAGCAGAAATTTTTCTGTACACTTATGTATAGTATTTGTTAAAGCATGACACTGCGAGTCCTAAATGTATAAGTATATCGTCCAGTCCATCTGAGCTTAATTTATACAAATGAAGTCACGATCTCACACTAGCATGAGTTGGACGTTGGATGGAACTAATTGTACAGTAATAAAATCTTTAAATTCATTTTTTATTGTGAACTGTATATATTGTTTTGTTAGCTTCTCATGTCGTTCGTTTGATCGCAGTTTCGTTTCTAATCATGCATTATACCAATGAAGCCATCATTTCCCATCAACATGATTTGAACATTTTTGTGTTAAACGGCTGTCTGGTCGTTAGACCTTTGAATGAATTAGTTGTATACTGCAATTGTAGACGGTTAACAGCCTACCTCTGATTGGGTTCTTTTCGTATGGTGATCTGTCAACGGAGTTTCGTTTTTATCCTGAATTATAGCACTGAAGCCACAATTACAATATGCGAGAAGCGAACATGACGCGTATTCTTGAAAAACTTAGGAAATATTATGAGTATTAGCAAACTTATAACTTAAAACAAAACATTGTAGAAGAAAAATGAGTTATGAGCAGGTAGATCTAGCGTAAATAGGGAGGTCTGCCTAGACAACACAGAACGAAGCCACTTAGAATTCTAACCAATACGATTTAGACCAAATCAACTTCACCAGTTGCTTTCATTGTTTCGCTACTCAAGCGTGACCAAACCTCGCAGTTAACTGATAAGGATATTGTTCACGTGCTTGTCATAGTTCGTGATTGTAAACGCTGTACATTTTGGGATATCATCATGATCTGTAACAAGCTGTTCGTAGATGTCTAGTATAGAAATTTTCCAAAACTTTCTTGGAATAGATAACTGCGAGGTTTGATGGTGGTTGTGAAACCATACGTTGAAAACCGAAAGGAAGCTTTATTGCCGATGTCGCCTTGCCTTGTCTTTGAATCGATCTAGATTTTGCTGTTTGGACATATAGATAGCCTCACTTCTTTGTTTTGTGTGTGCAGGATTCTCCATCAATATGAGATCCACTTCTTCCTTAAATATTATTTTTTAGATAAAATCATCTATTTTCATTTCTATTATTATCGCAAAAGGTTGTTATGGCTGTAAGTTGTTTTAATGTTTGCTTTTATGATGCTGTAAGTACACTTATTTAAATCCTTTATGACAGCCTCGGATAACCAAACTCCACCTCTTGACCTGTACATGGTGTGAGTGCTTCGATTAACTGAAAGATGTGAAGTAGATTTTCGGCATATTTTATAAACCAGCTATTTTGGTAAATAGTGTTCGGTAGCATTGGTCAACACACCATATAAGATAAAGAGAGCCATTAATTGTGCTTAAAATTATCCATATGAAATTTTTCGATGTTAAACGCATCCTAAGTTGTAGTTATTTTTAATTTCGATCGGGAGTCTAAGATCGTGCTAAGCGGTGTCCTTCTGCCAGTCATCAAGTATTTGGTTTACCTAGGATATCGGGTGACAACGGATCAGTTTTTGGAAATTCTGGCATTGTAGTGGCTTCATTAAAAATATGGCTTTAATACTGTAATCGCCAACTTTTTTCAATTATTACTAAGTCCGAAGTCATCAAGTTATTCATGTTGTTTCTCCATTATGCCACGGGGACTTGAGATGATCTACTAAAGCTGTCAGTGTCTGCACGTCAAGGTTAATCGATTTATTTGTTCAGTTTTTTTCCGCTCATTGTCGCCTGAGCGCCAGGAAGCAATCAAGTGTAAAATTACGAGCCGACCAGTTCTACGTAGGTGTTCTTTGATGCTCCATCACCCTATAATCTTGTTGTGGAATATCGATTTCGTTGGTTTGGGTGCTGGTTGAGGACATTTTTTGCACACTCTGCTCGCCAGGTGACCGAGGCATCTTCAATAGAGTTCTCGAACCACAGCTTTCTCTTAGTAGGATGCTATTAGTTATTTCAAACAATTGATTGTCACTTCGTACCCTTACTTACAAAGTGGCAACAGAATGAGTGAGTCTGGGAATTGGAGTTCAGTGTAAATCCATTCGGCCACTGGTTAATGCTCCGTCAGCATAAATAATTGCCATAAAAAACCGATTTCGTTGGTTGTGGCACTGCTTAAAAAGGCCATGTACACATCCTGCTTGTCAGAGATTTCCGGCGGATAGCTGGAATCGCAAGCGGAATAGATCAGCAATATTGTTGCTGTATACTTTTATTCGCGATATTGGTCAGTTAAACGTGCTGCATTGTATCCTGACTGATGGGTTTAAAATTTGATGCGCTGTATCATTAAATAGTTTCCAGAGAAGTGGTCTGTTTAAATCCTTTGGTTAATCTGAAATCAACTATACGGTATATCTGGATCTCCTTTAATTTTTGCACCTATGTATTTACGTTTGTATTTAATAGAACATTTTGTCGTTTCTTTAGAATTATTGTGCTAAGATTGAGGATACATATATAAGCAGAAGTTCAGATCTATCATGTTAAAGATTCCATAATGTTTTACGCAAGTAAGGCATAGTTAACCGTGTGCCACCACTGGACCATATCTGCTGAATTCCAACAAATTGGCGCCCAGTCACTTAATATCTTCATTAGTTTGTGTAATGTGCAATCTGATGAGAAAACTGTGACGGCAAATGATAGAATCGAGTTACGATATTGCTGGTCTACGTTCTCTGTGGCTTCAGCCGTCCACTGGAGTTGCCTAAGTAGCCTGGCGAGAAAAATGTGTAACTAGTCACATTTGATAGTGCATTAGCCAATACAATCGGCGTTCCACAACTTTATACCACAGCGACGACACATCCAAGAGTATTCAACTATAACTAATCGTCTCAGTTTTGGATTTTTTCTGTCTTTTCATGCTAATTTGTCAATGATGTAAAGTAAACTAAGTGAATACATCGATTCAGTAGGCTTTCTAAGATATAGTAGCTTTACTTTATCATATCTCATGTTGTAGCGTCGTTAAAATGGGAGAACTATTATTACCTTTATTAACTTCAAATTGGTTACTATGGAAATTGGCTAGCAATCCCATAGTAGATTATACAACTTGCGAAATAATGTAGTACTATGATAATTTATACGTCTTGAAATCTCGACTATGTGGATCTGTCCAGTATCAACAAGTATTCCACATAAATAATAATGCAACATCAAACGAACATGTCTAATGATTTTTAACGTTAGATTTGTCTAGTTTTTAACAAATTCAACGGATTCCTTCAAACTGTACGCAGATAATTGATTTCTTACCTATTTCAATAGGTTGAACAACCATTTCGCCAATTCATTCGTTGGCGTATTTTCTTTCTAAAATTGTTCTCAGTGGAATATCGTGCTTATGCGTATTCAGTAAAGAGTACTATCTCGGTATTCAAGTTCCAACTTACCTCAGTTTTTATCTGTTCAGCATGTGTAATCCGTCCATCTCGTGGAAGATAGAGTAATACAGTCGAAATTGTATTCTGAGTTATTTCCGTTGTATCATCATTCGTATTAGTTTCAACTTGTGGACCATAAATCAAACCTTTGACCTTAGAAATGTAATTACTATCCAAGATGACCAAGCCAGATCTTATGTCTGTTGAGAGTATAACACGATCGCGGTCTTTGGCCACTTCTCGTAAAGCAACCATGTGTGATTTATTCAACGGATATTTCGCTGACTGTGATCAATATTGGTATTGGTGGAAAATTTAAACAATTTTTACCTTAAATAATTATTATCTTTTATGTCCAGGATATTTTCCCAAATTTTCAACTGAATAAAACGTATTCGGAAATATTGTTGGATCTACGTTATTCAGATATTTGATTCATGTTTAATGGTCAACCATGCAGACCAATAGATCGTCCTGGAATGGACTCGGCTCTGGACCCTATCAGGGTAAATGTGTTTATGTGCAGGCTGGAGCGTCCTAACTTTGATCTATTAAGTAGAGTGAAACTATGTGACATTTATGCTGATGATGTATTTTTGTGATGTGACAGCTGCGTGCATGGACAGCGCAATGGCTATATTTCAACAGCTACTGCTCATTGAGATAGAAAAAACTCAGCTAAGACTGAGTAATATGATATTGCATATTTGCTCGCCAAACTGCTTTCATAATGAGTTTGATGATGTGCGGTTTACCCTTATCGTTAACTGTTACTCGCCAAAGTTTATAGGTAGGCATAAACCAATTAATGTTATGAAACATGCTGTGAATGTTTGTACTGTTGATAAGAAACTGACGTATACCCACTTACAAGATAAATGCGAAGCGAAATTGAAGCACTCAAGAGATGTATTGCGTTCCGCTTTAGCGTTTACATGTAATTTAACTGACTTAGCTTTGATAGAATCCATCGCCAAAATTCCTCTGTCTAGTATGAAAGGCAAATTTCCACTGCATCTAACATTATTTATAATTGGAATTGTTCTTGTGAACAATCCAATGTAGGCAAATGTAGTCAATGGTTGAATTCACGCTTGTCGGAGCAAATACAAATAAGATTAGTGTTTCACGTACGGCTGTAACTAATTATGCGAAATGTCAATGAAGCGCTTTTCAATTTTAATTATGGCTAGGTGTCTTGGTATACTTCTCTAATTGGACGCGATTTCAGTGTACTGACGTTGTCTAAAATTGTGCATGCAAAATAGCGTTTTCGTGCATTGGCCCTATCTTGAGGCTCTCCAGGTCTCAGGCAGTATACCTCGCCTGGAATCAGCAACAACACACGTGGTTAGAATGTACAAAAGTTGTTTGAACGAACATTTTCCCGCAATTTAGACCAATAATGTCAATGACAAACGCTTCATGGTACAAATTGGCCTACATCCAGTAAATATTGAAATTTCAAATTGTCAAATTGCACTCTTGACATTTTTGATTTCGCTAACAAATTGACATAACAATACCAAGAATTTAACGATTTACTTCTACGTCAGATATTTATTTTCAAGCATGCCCGTTGGCAAAACCTTGTTTCCTCTGAATGTCAATCACGCATCACTGCAGGCGACTTTATCTCCAATTCTGCTTTCTTTCCTTCTCCTTCCTCTTCTCAATCTAACAATAACGCTCTTTTAGATACTATGAATATAGTTGCTTTTGGTCATTTCACTGAGCCCAACATCGGGTTGCCTAATACCGACTATCATTTCTTAAACTTAGGTTAGGTTTTTAAATAGGCGCATTTAATATGAGAACATTAAAACAACTTTGGAAGCAAGAAGCTCTTGCACGTACGTTGGATAAATTAGAAATCGATGTATTTTGCATATATGGAACCAGAATACAGGATACTACGTGCATTGGAGAACTGGTTTCACCATCCCTATCTACGCGTTTTCTCAAGCCGGTAAACGGAGCGTTGGTATTGTCCTAAGCACACTAGCTGCAGTTTACTTAATTGAATGGATCCCTTAAAATAGTCGACTTTGTGAAATACGTTTAAATATATCTACTAAAACCAATGCAAAACCCCGTAATCGGCGATGTCTTTTCGTTGTACCTGCATCTGCTCGCTCTGATTGCAACCCAGAGGAAAGCAAGGGCGCGTTTTACTCCGAACTAAGCTCCTTACTAAGTAGAGGATATAGTCCTGGTTATGGGTGACATGAATGCTCAGGTTGAATGCTTAAGTAACGCAGAATTTCATTTTGGTGGAAGAAAAACTTTATTCTCGATGCGTAACGGATAATGGTTAAAGGCTTTTGGATAGCTGCGTGGAACATAGATTATATTTAAGTTGTAGAAACTTTAGACGTAGTGCTAGACATTGCGCCACATGGCGTCCTCCAGCATCCGGACAACGATGGACTCAAATAGATCATATAGCAATTAGTTATAGATGGCGTGGTAGCATCCAGGATTGTCGTTCTTTTTTTAATACTTTGTCGATTTGGATAATGTACTTATACGTTGTATATTTGCACTAAACGTTTCCGGAAAAATAAATAATAATAAACCCGAAATAGATGTAAGCGAACTCGAACAACCGTCCTTCTGACAAAAATATGAAGATATTCTGTAGTTAAAATTAACTGGTCTTGATGGCTAAAATCCGAATTTACTTTGGTCCAAGATGAGTTCCACTATGCACAATGCAGGTGCTACTGTTTGTGGCATTGCAGGCCCCCGTATAAATACTCATTAGCTTTCTGCATGGAGGCGTCTAATTCCACCTGGCTCGGCGCATAATAATCCTCGTTGCAATGTAAGACGCCAAATTAAGCGCAATCTAACAATCGATCTCGAATCCTTTTGGAGCAGAAAGGCTGAAGAAAAGGAAGAAGCGTTCGCATCAGGTAATAGTCGCTGTTTGTTCCAACTTATTTGCGCAACAGGCCCGAGAAAATTAAAAGTTAGAGAAATCATAAATGATAGAAACAACAAATTAATAACTGATAAAATAAGTCGTCTTGATATGTGGACTGAACAGTTTAAAGATCAATTGTCTTTGGCACCCCGCGTCAGTTCCAATTTCAGAAAGCATGCCTGTTTCAACAGTGTGGAATTGTAGCCTCAAAGAACCATCAGAGTTAGGAATACGGGTTGCAATCCTATCTCTTAAACGTCGCATAGTCGCGGTCCCTGATGATTTGCTTCCAGGATTGTTTAAGGATGGTGGCGATATAATTTCAGGAGCGTGGACCAAACTTTTTCATACTATATGAATTGAGGAAACCATACGACTTGATTGGAATGAGTCGACCATTATTCCCATGTTCAAAAAATGCAATCGTAATTTGTGCGATAAACATCGTGGTACAAGTTTGAGTCCGGTCGTATCTAGTTTATTTGCTTCAATTATCCTACGTCGTCTTAGCGCTTCACGTCAATCATACACTACAGAAATGCAGGCCGGATTCCGCATAGGACGAGGTTCTATAGATAATATTTTTACGTTAAGGCAAGTTCTTGAACAGAAACATTTATTTTACTGTCCCACAATAGCTGTCTTTCTGGACTGAAAGGATGCAATTTTTTATTCCATATTTTGTTGAAAAGTGGTGTGCCTATAAAACTTGTTTATATTATACGCGCTCTCTACACAATTACATTTGGTCGCGTTAAGGTCTACAATGAATTAACATATAACTTTACAACCAGCAGTGGTGTTCTTCAAGGCTGTCTCTCTTCGATATGGCATCGATTCGAGCTCAGTGGCGATCTTTTTGCAGATGTCTAGCAGAATCATCTTAGTAATTTTCTTTTCTTAGTATGGCAAAGTTAGCTGCGAGATTTGGTTTGTTTATCGTTGTGATGCGGTAAAAGCCGCAAGGAAGCTGTATTGCTGATGTTGTTGGCCCGTAGCCATAGAAATTCCGGCTTGACGACCGGCGGGCTCAAGCTAGTCGACTCGGGATTGGTAACATGAACCTTGCCGGGCCATAAAGGCGATTCAGCCATCATCCTGTTTTCATAGTGAAGCCTCGAAGTTTTGGTCTAACTGCCGTGTAACTTTTTGTTAAATGTTTAGTGACGGAATGAGAGCAAGCGTTCCCAGACGTGAGGGGCAAGTTTCGGCTGCTGAAGGAAACTCTGGCCACTGGCATCTGGAGCAGATAGTGCTCATCGCGCTTTGGTTGGCAGACTATCTAGGGGAGAAGGAAAACTCAGAATAAAAACCATCACTAGGAATGGGCGACCTAGTGTTCTTTTACAGTCCACATATAACCATGACAAGTACAACTTACAATAATTACATACTGCATCGGCCGTCGCGCAGTATAAAAAGGGTCTTATCTGCTGAGCCGTGCAGAAGGGATAAGCGAAAACAGGCTACTACAGGCAACTCCAACTCTATATTCGATTCTGCGTCCCTTTCCTTCCCCTTCCTCTTCTCAATCTTACAATAACTCTCTTTTAGATACTATAAATATGGTTGGTTTAGATCATAACACTGAGCCCAATACTAGGTTGCCAAATATCGAAAATGGTTCTTGTAGACGATCATTCATTAAACCTAAGTTAGGTTTTAACGTAGGCGCATTTAATGTGCGAACATTAAAACAACTTGGACAGCAAGAATCTCTTGCTCGTACGTTGGATAAATTAGAGAAATCGAACATGTGTTGCGTATCTGAAACCAGAATACAGGATCCTACGTGTATTACAGAACTAGTTGCACCATCCCTATCTACGCGTTATTGGCTTCGAACATCTGGTTCCACAGAGTCCTCTCAAGCCGGTAAATGGGGCGTTGGTATTGCCCTTAGCGCGCGAGCTGAAGCTTGCTTAATTGAATGGATCCCTTCAAATAGTCGATTGTGTGCGGCACGTTTAAATACATCTACTAAAATCAAAGCAAAAAACCGTTATCATCGTTGCTTCTTCGTTGTATCTGCATATGCTCCTACCGATTGCAGCACAGAAGAAAGCAAGGACGCTTTTTACTCCGAATTAAGCTCCTTACTAAGTAAAGCACGAAGTTCGGATATAGTCCTGGTTATGGGTGACATGAATGCTCAAGGTGGTCGCTTAAGCAACACAGAATTTCATTTAGGTGAAGGATACACTCTAAGCTCGACTCGCAATGATTATGGTGAACGGCTTTTGGATAGCTGCGCTGAACATAGACTATATTTAAGTAGTACAAATTTCAGACGTAGTGTTAAACGTTGTGCTACATGGCGTCCTCCAGCACCCGGACAACGGTGGACTCAAATCGATCATGTAGCAATTAGTT
This sequence comes from Eudiplozoon nipponicum, assembly GCA_029291075.1. Taxonomy (NCBI): domain Eukaryota; kingdom Metazoa; phylum Platyhelminthes; class Monogenea; order Mazocraeidea; family Diplozoidae; genus Eudiplozoon; species Eudiplozoon nipponicum. The sequence goes on from JAQBSW010002671.1 coordinate 28,535, forward strand.
ATAGATGACGTGGTTGCATCCAGGATTGTCGCTCTTTTTGGAACACTTATGTCGACTCGGACCATGCACTTATCCGTTGTAGATTTGCTCTAAAATTTTCCGGGAAAATAATTAAGAATAAACCCCAAATTGATGTAGGTAAACTCGAACAACCGTCCATCCGACAAACCTATTAAAATATTCTTAAGGCTAATCTAGCTGGTCTGAATAGCGAAAATCCGAATATACTTTGGTCCAAGATAAGTTCTACTATGCAAAATGCAGGTACTACTGTATGTGGCATAGCAGGCCCCCGTAGAAATAATCAATGGCTCTCTGTAAAATCTATGGAGATACTCGAAATAAGGCGTCAAATTCCACCTGGCTCGACTCATAATAATACCCGTCGCAATATAAGACGCCATCTTAAGCGCAGTCTAAAAGGCGATCTCGAAAACTTTTGGAGCAGAAAGGCTGAAGAAATGGAAGTAGCTTTCGCGTCAGGTAACAGTCGCTGTTTGTTCCAACTTATACGCACAACAGGTCCGAGAAAGTTAAAAGTTAGCGAAACTATAAATGATAGTAACAACGAATTAATAACCGATAAAATAAGTCGTCTTGACAGGTGGGCTAAACACTTTAGAGATCAATTTTCTTGGCCACCCGCGTCAGTTCCGCTTCCCGAAAGCATGTCTGCATCAACAGTGTGGAATGTTAGTCCCGAAGAACCATCCGAGTTAGAAGTACGCGATGCAATCCTATCTCTTAAGCGCCGCAAAGCCGCCGGCCCCGATGATCTGCTTCCGGGATTGTTTAAGGATGGTGGCGATATAATTTCAGGAGCGTTGACCAAACTTTTTCATACTATATGGAATGAGGAAACCGTACCACTTGACTGGAATGAGTCGACCATCATTCCCATCTTCAAAAAAGGCAATCGTAATTCGTGCGATAACCATCGTGGTATAAGTTTGACTCCGGTCGTATCAAGGTTTTTTGCTTCGATTATCCTACGTCGTCTTAGCGCTACACATGAATCACAATCAAGAGAAGAACAGGCCGGATTCCGCGCAGGACGAGGTTGTATAGATAATATTTTTACGTTAAGGCAAGTTCTCGAACAAAGACATTTATATCACCGTCCCACAATAGTCGTCTTTCTAGACTTCAAAGGTGCATTTGATTCGATGGATCGCAATGTTTTATTCCATATCTTGTCCAAAAGCGGTGTGCCCACTAAATTTGTTAATATTATACGAGCTCTCTACACAAATACTTCTGGTCGCGTTAAGGTTTACAACGAATTAACGCATAACTTTACAACCAGCAGTGGTTTTCGTCAAGGTTGTCCAATTTCCCCATTTTTGTTTAATTTTGTAATCGATACTATAATGAAAAACACTATCACACATTCAGGACGCTGGAGTTGAAGTTCTCCCGGGAGATAAACTAGTGGATCTTGACTATGCGGACGATATCGTACTATTATTCGACAATCAGCATGCTGCCCAGACCACCTTAAATAGATTAGCAAACGTTGTTCCGTCTTTCGGTATGAAATTCGCACCCTCTAAATGTAATATACTGTTACAGGATCACCCACCACTCACTCCAACGTTGCGACTGCAGAATGAAGATCTTGACATAGTCGACAGGTTTACATATCTTGGGAGCTCTATCAATAGCGTAGGCAATATGACCGACGAAATGAGAATACGGATCGCGAAAGCTAGAGTAGCTTTCTCGAACCTTCGTCATTTATGGAGAAACGCGAATATTTCACTTTGCCTTAAAGGTCGTGTTTACAATGCATCTGTACGCGCAGTCTTACTATACGCTAGTGAAACTTGGCCTCTTAGAGTTGATGATATGAGACGCTTACAGGCATTCGATCATCGTTGTTTGAGAAGTATGGTTACCAACAACGAATAGCTAACGTTGACATCCATAGACGTATTTTTGGATCTGACAATAAGTGCTCGTCGTTAGAAAAACAAATAAGGCTCCATCAACTTCGTTGACTCGGTCACGATTTGCGTATGCCCTCGTTTCGATTGCCCAATAGAGCTCTGTTCTCTCATCCAGCTTCAAATTGGCGTAAGAAACAAGGTGGGCAGATTTTGGCATGGAAGAAACAATTAAAGTCACTTACATCCAAATTGGGTAGTATAGGACATATTCGTTTGCCGGGATGGGGTCCTCGTGCGCATCACAGTTCTTGGTTAGAAACCCTTAGCGATATGGCATCGAATTGAGCTCAGTGGCGATCTTGTTGCAGATGTCTAGTAGAATCATCTTCGTAACTTTCTTTTCCTAGTAGGGCAAAGTAGGCTGCGAGGTTTGGTTTGTTTATGACGTGATACAGTGAAAGCAGCAAGGAAGCTGTATTGCTGATGTCGCCTTGCCCGAATGCTAACTTGGCCATAATGGTGTTGTGGAGAGGTTTAGTTTGCCTCATTTCTGTGAGTTATCCTGGTAAATTTACTCATAGTAACAAGGTATTCCTTCTCTCTCTACCCCTCTCTCTCTCTCGTAAATCTCAATAATAATTTGTTTAAATTCACTTATATAATTGTTTTTACTCCTTATGGTTATATGGCAGTGAAACAGTAGTCACTTGACTTTTGTGTGGCTGGACATGATGATCATGATGATGCCTCGCCCTAATACTGACTTGGCCATAATGCTGTTGTGTAGAGGTTTAGTATGCCTCACTTCTGTGAGTTATCTTGATAAATATACTCGTAGTAACAAGGTACTCTCTCTCTCTCTCTCTATCGTAAATATCACTAATAATTTGTGCCTAAATTATTATTTTTTTCGTTATTTATATTTTTCGCTTCTTATGGTTATATGGCAGTGAAACATTAGTTACTTTTGTCCTATGTATGGCTGTGCATGATGATAATGATGATGATAGTTATTAATATTAAGTTATGCTTCAATGCACCATTTAATTTGTCACTTTTAATTGACAATTCAAATATAAACTTAACTGAAAATCATACTTGAATATGACCTATCCATAGTATGATTGCACCGACACATTCTATACCCTCAGGACGATAGAGAAACACGTGGCGACATCGTTTGCTTATTCCAGAAAAAAATTAATCTCGAAGAAGAACTTGACAAGTTGAAACTGGTTTGCAAAATTCTAGTAAGGCTATATGAACAGTTAAAAATGCACAAGGCTTAAGCATGTATATAAATCACGAAATAAAATCAATAATTACAATAGTGAACACACAACAACACCTTACGTTTATGGGTTTTTTGGAAAATCGCTCAGTCTTTTAAAAGCATGATTAACCCCGTAACTTATTAGAGATTCATTAGAGTTGGCAGAAGAGCATAATTTAGGTGAACGAACTCAATAGCCTCACATTTATACTTAGAGACAAATGTCGACTTCTGTTTTTTGGCGATTACTCACGTCATTTTCACGATGCTATCTGTGGAAGCTGAAAAGTAGCCGGTGTGTGCAGTCATTGCCTATTGAAAAGCAAACTAAAGAATATAGTTTACGTTTGGAATCCAAAAAAGAAAATATATAGACCGGAAAGATTATGTCCATATGCTATTATTCGAGTTATTGATCACTTACACTGTACTGTAATATCATTTACCACAATACGCATACTCGAGGTGAAACTTGTAGCAATCTAGCCGCAACCGGAGTCCAGTAGAGAAGCCTGGTATACAGCATCATCGCCGTTGGGTTATTTGCCCTCTCTCATGCTGGATAGGTATTTCTCTCCTAATATTCTAGTGTATTTGCAAAATTTTCAATTGCATCCATACAGCTTATACATTGTATGGAAATAATTATTTGTGATATCACTTCTAGCTTTAATATTCGTCAGTTTTTCTCCATTTGTATATTGTTGCGCAACAGATGAGTGTTACGGAGCAGATTTGTACCAAAATTCGAATTCTTGAATGCCGTCTAAAATGGGCACAACACAACTCTCGTCAACGTCAACGGACTGCGATCGATCTATCCGAAAAGAACAAATTAATAGGTATACTCTATTTTTTGCACCACGCTAAATTTGCTCTGACTTAATTAACAAATCATAGCATTAAAGTGTCTCTTATAGACTGCATTAAATAAATTAGACTATACACATCTTCATTTCGTGTTTAAATTTAGATGTTAGTTTTGTCTTCCTTTTCTGCTTGAGTTCAAATGTTATTCCTATTCAAATTGTTAGTGCCAATTCATGTTGTTTTAATGTTCTTAATATGCACCCGTTTCAGCTCAGGAAATCCAAAACGTGCGACATGAACTTCACAAATCATCCCAACATTTTGACAAACTGAAGACATCTACAGGACAACTCAGGTTATTACCAAACTCTGTGTAATTTGGTTGTTGTGTGATTTGTTCTATTGCATAGTCTATATTTAAATATACATCATCATTGCGCTACTCTACTTTAAACTCCGCGACGCGAAATATGTCATTACGAGCCACGGATTCACTCCAAGAAGAAGTAGTTCGGCTGCCTGAGGACTTCTATGCTGGCTCATCGGCAAACGAGTTGTAGACTGCTATCACGTGTGCTCGTGTAAAGAAAGGTATGCAGTGCCCCACTTCCGCAGTACTTGAGTAAAGTTTCGGTATAATATGCTCTACTTAATCGAAGCTGCAATTGGTGATCCCTGAGCATTCCGGCTAATAGGTATTACTTATTCGGCTAATCATTCTGCAAATCTTGAGTCTGGTGTGAAAAACAGCGTTCCCCGTTTAGTACTCTTTTATTACTAAACAGTTCTGGATAATTCAGAGTATCCACAGTTTTCTTTCGTAGGTAGACGATTTGCACTATGATCCGATTGATTCCCATTTCCAAGTACGCATCGAGTTCGTCTTCTTACTGGCTAGGTTCTGATTTGCTACCACAAAAACAGTTCATGAATAGTTATAGCACTTCTAAATATGTAGTATGCTTATCTGAAATCACAAGTATGCTTATATATATATAATGGGAAAACACAGTTAATAAAAAAGTGTGTGCTTACTATAATCAAGGATGCGATCTTGATATAAACACCTGACCCATTATTTACATTCACTTGTCAGTATAAACTTGTATAGTGTAGAAAAGGCAATTCATCCGGTAGACCGGTTTCGTCCTATTTGGGAACTCATCACGTACTGGCCAGAATTTGCCGCGGACAGGGCTCGAACCTGAGGTACGTCTGCTTCGGAACCTGGTGCTCTACCGTGCCCAGAGTCGAATTCTGTCGGCGGCAAATTTTAGCCAGAATGAAACCGGTCTACTGGATGAATTGGCCTTTGTACATAATACACTACTTAGTTTATACTGACGTATATTTGTACTTAATAGGTCAAGTGGCTATATCTTTCGTAAATTTATTTGCATGCTATATTTAATAAACATTTGTCTTCTTGCGTACAGTGACATCGATTTCTTTGTCTCCTCACTTGGAACAATTAATTTAGTAGCATTCATTCAGATTAAATTTACATTCACGAAACTGACGATGTCTTCCGACTTGTTTAGATTTCCCACTAGGAGTGTCCAACGTCGTGCTGGTCTACATCCAACACACGTCTGTGGATGTTTTTTTGTTTATTCGATAGTGATGCATCGATTTTTAACGATGATTGAAGGCTCCGTATGCGGATCTGGCAGGCCTCTGTTCCCACGACGTAGGTTATAAAATGCCGTGCAGGTTTGAAATAGTTTCAGAAAGAAGGTGACTAGCGACGCCAAAATACACACGGTGGACCACTAGCAGCCTTTGCTGGTCCATGTGTGTCGCATAAACCCAAACGTAGTTTATCCATTGGCCCTTAAAAAATGAGGGGCTTTACAACTGTTGCACTACACGATTGCGGCAGCCACATTGATTGTCTCCGGGAAACCAAAATTGCTTTGAGCACTCCACAATGTGTTTCTTATTCAGATTTAGGACACAAGAAACAAAACGAATCTTATGTCATCCAAGTGCGAGTTCGATCCAGCCAGGTATGGTGTTGTCTGTCCCCTATCCAATATTGTATCGAAAGACTTACTTTCTTGAAGAGTTACAGATTCTCTGTATTTGACCTTTTTTCTTCGATAAGCACATCCCACATAGGTTACCAACAACGAATAAGCAACACTGATATCGATCAAGGCCAGAGTGTATAGATTTACTGGAGTAACAGATGTTCAGAAATTGTTGTAATTCTCAATTTCGGTGAAATTTAGCATAAATTGATATCCATCAGGTTGGTACCATGTACCTTTTCGGTACAATAATGTTGTTATCAGTTACTAACACAATAGCCATAGTGTTAGTATCCTTTACAGTCTCGGTATATATATTATATAGAGTGAGTTTGCGTGGAAGTCGCATTGTCGTAGACTTTATATGATATTAGCTTCACTATTGCAGGTTTACATATTCGTCTATGCGATTGTACCGTCCTATTATCCCACATTCTTCAACCAGATATATAGTGGTTAAAGTGGGTAATACCGGCTCCTACTGATGAGTCACCAGTAAGCACGAAACGAATCTGCACAGGAGGTTATACTTTCCGTTCATGCTGTCTTCGGTTTATCCTTCTTTTTAGAACTGAACTAATTTGTTACTAGGTTTGCAACACCTAATAGATACTTGCATATATATTAGTTCTTCGCAACAAACAGTATTTAAGCACCACTAACATCCGTAGAGGTATTTTCGGGGCGGCCAGTACGTGATCATAGTTAGACAAGCAAATAGGACTCTATCATCTGTACTGGCTTCGTCACGTTTGACGAATGCCTTTAATTAGGCTGCCCAGTACACCGTTACCATCTTAGTGAGCATCAGATTGCCGTAAGGGCATAACATTGATATGACGAAAACTGATAAACTTAACTAAAGACATTGTTTAGTATAGGACTCGCTCGTCTACCTGTACGGAGTTGATGTGCGCATCATAATCGGTGCAAAACCCTGAGCTTTATGGCCTCGAATCATTCTTAGTGGCGATCCTGTTGCAGGTTCCTACTAGACTCTTCTTTTAAACTTACTTTATTATTTTGGCAATTAACATCTAGTTTTGGTCGTGTTTACGGATCAATGTCCCGAAAACCGCAATAAATCTGTTTTACCGATGTCACCTTGTCTTAAACCCTTGGCCGTATTAATTTGTGTAGAGTCCGAGTCGTCTCTTTTCTGTTTACTAGGAATGGGCGCCCTGCAGTTATTTTACAGTCCACATTTAACCACGAACAATATGAATTAAAATGTTCGCTTCTTGTAGTTATATGGCAGTGAAACATTAGTCAATTTTGGCTTTTGTATGGCTGTGCATGATGATGATGACTGCCTAGCAACGTATCTCCGTCTCAACGAAATCCTTTTCGTTAACAAGTTTTTGCTATAAGTTAATTTTGAATGTTTTTATTATTAGTATTTTATTCGTGGTTATATCGTAGAGAAACATCAGTTGGTTAAAGGCCGTTTTACTGCAGCGTTTGCTGCTGCCTATGATGATCCTTTAAAAGGTCCTATTTCTATTGGCACATCAGAGAGTGATCGAATAATTCTGTTCAGTTCACGAGCATTGTTCCTGAGTAACGCCTCATGACGCTCAGCTAAAAATGACCTAAGCCAACTGGGTTGATACTTAGACTAACAAACCTCTCCATACGCTGACATATATATTAGGCTATACGTTAGGTCTGTGCATTATGAAGGACTTGGCGCTTGGTTGAGCAGAGTGGATTGGATAATTTGCCAGAAGAGGCCAATTCATCTGGTGTCAGCAAAAATCCTAGGTAGACGTGTTCATTGATGAATCCCAGCAGGACATCGTTCTCCATAGCGACCGTTATTGCTCCATTTTGCTTAAGGCTGTTTGAGAATGGAACTGCTGAGACGCAATTGGCAGTTCTCTGAAGATGATGTACATTTTGTGCTGTCAAAACAATTTTCATTTTATTCGATGTCTGAATGCCGACGTCCAACTCCGATTTCCCCGCCAGAGAGTATTGAAGTTGTTAACAAAATCGTCTTGTACAGCATAGCTGAACAAAGTTAGTGCAGTGAAACAGCCTTTTCGAGCGCCGGTATCCATCACAGAAAGTTCAGAAAATTCCTTATTAGTGGCACTACTAATCGATATGCTAAATTGTACTACATTGATTCACGGTCCTATTTCAGATCTAAATCCTGCCTGGATTGGCCCAATGCGCTTCTTCCGCTTTTCACGTATCCGGCTCAGGATAATTTCAGTAGCCTTTAATGAAGCATAGAGCAAATCAATGCCATGGTAGTTGTGAGGAATACTGGCGCTAGCTTTGTGTCAACGGACATCCAAATGTCGTTCCTTTACTTAGTTGGAACTGATTCCATCTCACTAAGATTACATGTTACCGTTTCATCTTTGTGGTTTACATCGCCGCGACTTTTGTAAAAATGCCTGTCGCGCCGGGCAATTGCATTCATCACGACCACGTTAGTCTGATGTCGTTGCTCCAGCCATCTTCCGCCAAGGCTTCTCTCTCTCTCTAAAGCTATATTTACCGCGCAGTCTTGAAATTGTTTGGCGTTCAAATCACGAATAGACAGTGAGATTCCTAGACAGTGCGCAAGGCCAGTGACAAAATTGATAGCCCTTTAAGAAAGCATTATTGTCAATAGCAGAACGATTGATAGCTCGCGTGTATCACGGAACCGTACCAAGGCCAAATACCAGACCATTAAAATATCGTGCCCAGCCATATAAATGTCAACAATATAAATAATATTTTAGACAAATTATTAGTGATATTTACGAGACAGAGATACTTTGATTAAATTTATCAGGCTAACTCACAGAAATGAGGCAAAATAAACCTCGCCACAACATCATTATAGCCAAGTTAGCATTCTGACAAGGCAGCTTCAGCAATACAGCTTCCTTGCGGATTTCATTGTTTCACGTTATAAACAAACCAAACCTCGCAGATAACTTTGCCCTACTACGAAAAGAAGGCTACGAAGATAACTCTACTAGACATCAGCAACAAGATCGCCACTGAGCTCGATTCGATGTCATATCGCAAAGGGTTTCTAACCAAGAACTTTGATGCGCACACACCTGGCTGGGTCATCCATGCAATGGAATCAATTAATAATCGCAAAAAACGGCTGTTTGCAGGTACCAATTCAGCTCTGAATGCTGCGCTCGTTTCCTAAGAACAGCACCGAACATCCACCGTCCATCTTTAACAAGGGCAGAGTACAAAATATTCAAAATTTAGAGCTTAAACCTGGGCACATCTGCACCAGAATTTGGTGCCCTAACCACTGAACCAGCATTCCGCACACTACACACATTATTCAATTATATACTAAATAATGTAACTCGGTTAGTTTTTCCCACCTTTAAGGTGGAACTCATATGTCATCTATTTATACCCAAAGTTCCAACTAACCATCCAAAAGCTGTCATTACTGAACAGACACCTCACTACATGGGAAAGTGGTATAGAAATGAACATTTATATAATTAAACGAACATTGGTTGCGCGGGCGGAGATAACAATTACATTAATCAAGGTTGCGACCTTGATATAAACACCTGACCCATTAATTACTTTCATTTCGTCAGTAGAAACTAAGACTTGTATAGTGTAGAAAAGGCAATTCATCCAGTAGACCGGTTTCGTCTATATATGGGGGCTCATCAGGTACTGGCCAGACTTTGCAGCGGGCAGGGCTCGAACCTGTGCACGTCTGTTTCGCAATCTGGTGCTCTATTCGCTTAACCACCCTACTCCACGCTACACACAATTATTAACATAGGCTCCACCTGAACGGAAGACATTAGCAAAATACATTAGTTAGCATATAACATGACTACGTAGATTAATATTGATGCTCTTTTTTGGCTTAAGCTTTTATATATATATATATATATATATATATATATATATATATATATATATATATATATATATATATATATATACGATAGCAGCATCTCCATGTGTAAAGCAAAAATGAATTGCGTAAGATACTTTCTATCTAAAATCGAACAAAGCTCTACATGTTAGCAATAATACACGCACAATTAAAACTAAGAAAATGTGAAATAAGCGTTTGATGCTCAGCATGCGTAATTACTTTTATTCTTTAATCAGTCATGCTGCAATTGCATAATCCACAGCTCATTAGAAACTGCTACCTCTTTTTACGTTATTTAATTTGGTGAGTGTCCTATATACCATATATATATATATATATATATATATATATATATATATATATATATATATATATATATATATATATATTACCAACATGCCAATTCATTGGGATTGGTGTTTACTTCAAGCGAGCAAACTGGAATTAAATAATCGGACAATCAATTCTGAAATTACCACACGATTGAGCCAACTTTGTTGACCTTCTCTTTTTGTGAGGATTGATTGTATCCCTTTGACAAATAAGCAACTGAAGAGACTGGCAAGAATCCACCGGTCTGTTAGTCGTAGACTTTTGTTATTGTGAACGTATTTAATAGTGATTTTCCACATCACATCCTCTAGTGAATATTTGTCTTCTAAAATTATTTGTACTTCTTCATTTGAAGCCTAAAATTGTGTTGTTAGATGGCCAGTCGTCCACCAATTCGCCTATCTTGGATCCCGATTGAATCAGAACGGACCGGTTGCTTTTGGCTAGTTGTACAATGCCTCGTCCAGACTACCGGGCAAGCTCCGGTCGATGCTGGAACGTAGAAGGATTGTAAAACCAATTACAATGGCCTTGAACATCCTATTCGCAGTTGCAGTTGTTTGATTGCACCGTAGGGTTGCATCAATAAACACGGAAATCTGTGAGGATGTAGCGGTTAGCAGGTCGCATTTCTGTCCTTGCACACTCTTTTATTTGCATACGTCGTTTTGTAACCTGCCGTATTGAATGCCCGAATCTGTTTAGTTTCTGTGCTTTGCAAAAGCCAAGGTCTTGGGTATTTAAAAAAAAAGTTTGCCTCTAATTGCACTGATAAATTCTTTGTCGTTTCAAATGCTGAAAGCTTCTTTTTATCTGTCCGCTTGATTGATATTTATGCTTAAATCTGCCTATTGATTTCATAAATTTAACACACAACAGCCATAATGCTTATCTGCTGAGCCGCGCTTGTGCCTTTCGCAGGCAGAAACTGATTGGCACCCTTGTTGAAATGTTTCCGATCGATCTAATCAGTACAGACGAATCTGGGCTTGTGGTCTACACGTCACCTGAACAGTTGGTAATTCTATTGTGTCTGTGTGTGTGTGTGTGTGTGTGTGTGTGATTGAATCTTACAATGCAATCGCGTTTACCTCGCATTTTAACATTTTAATTAAAAACAAAGGAAAATTTTGTGGCTAAATTTATAAAACCTACTGGTCTTGCATGTTTATTATTTTATTTCCTACAATAGCCAAATAAACGGACATCTTGGTCTCCAGCATGGTGGGTCTCTGGAGCATCAGTATGAATTTTATTTGCTACTATATTCCGACAGATTTTTTAGATTTCCTATGTGCCTTGTGTAGTGAGGATAGGATGTGGCGTTATCACGTGAGTAATATCGTGTATATATATATATATATATATATATATATATATATATATATATATATCACGGTCACTTTTAGGGACACTTTATTCTTGTTCCTGCAGAACACTTTTTCAGTCTACTAGTCATGTATATCGATTCTCATAATGCTAAAGAGGTCTTCTTTTTCGTAAATTAAGCCATAGTTGTAGAACAGACATTTCTGTTTGTTTCAATTCGTCAGCCTTTACAGACGGAAACTAATTTGACCTGATACGGGCTAGTTGAAGTTGGGTATATGTAACTCATGATTAACACTTCAATCGTAGAATCTGTTTTTGTTTTTAGAACTATTTCGAAAGACTAAAAACCGTGCATAATCATACTTGTTCAATATATAATTTATAGCGATGCATATTGTTATTTTTATTGTGCTTTAACAAGAATCTGTGTGCTGCAACACGAAACGGCTGTCGTCATCATGTCCAGCCTCACAAAAGTCAAAAGTGACTAATGTTTCACTGCCATATAACCATAAGGAGTGAAAAAAAGTATATAAGTGAATTTAGACAAATTATTAGTGAGATTTACGAGAGAGAGAGAGAGAGAGAGAGAGTGAGAGTTACTATGATTAAATTTATCAGGATAACTCGCAGAAGTGAGGCAAACTAAACCTCTCCACAACACCATTATGCCCAAGTTAGCATTGGGGCAAGGCGACATCAGCAATACAACTTCCTGGCGGTTTTCACTCTCTCACGTCATAAACATGATTTAAGAGATGGCTGACATATATACCTATATAATATAATCGGTGTTCATATCAGACTTCACATGAAACGGTCACGATGCTTCCAGTGGTACTAGAAATAATAAATCATGACCAGATTGGCAAGATTGGAGAGTACGATGTAGTTGTCACAGATATTTTCGGCAAGCTTCCATCCTCTTAAAACCGGAAGTTCGTTATTTGTGCTTTGGTGTGTCTTCTACTAAAGCACAAAAATTGTGGCGTTCTCACTTGGCCTAATCTAAGATTCCCCTTCGCTTATGCATTTGCGCGTGGCTTTTTGATATTCATTCTGGTGTTTGTCGCCAATGTGTTGTTTTCCACATCCGTCGAAGCAGACTTGAGATTCAACCGTTCATAACAACTCACTTATCCAGAGAAGTAAGGAGGAAAGCGACTGGTTACGCTTCTTCTTTTTTAGCGTAGCCTACTTTCCTTACACTCGTACAGTTAATTCCATGCTACAGTTGAACAGTCTAGTGTAAAAGCCTTGATTCTTCGACTCTACGGTCCTACGTTCTACTCGTCTGTCGTGCAGAGACTGATCTCTGTTTGTGATATACTGAAATATTGAGGAAATGTTGCATTCATTGTTTAAAAAATAACGATATCTATTATTTCGTATAAAGTTAAGCGCGGCCTATTTATTAGAGCACCAGATTCCGAAGCAGACGTGCCCAGGTTCGAATCCTGTCCGCGGCAAATTCTGGCCAGTACTTGATGAGTTCCCAATAAGGACGAAACCGGTCTACTGGATGAATTGCCTTTTCTACACTATACAATTCTTAGTTTATACTGACATATGTAAGTAATTAATGGGTCAGGTGTTTATATCAAGACCGCAACCTTGATTATAATAATTGTTATCACCACCCGCTCAACCAATGTTCGTTTAATTATATAAATGTTCATTTCAATACCACTTCCCCATGTAATGTGGTGTCTGTTCAGTAATGACAGATTGGGCATGGTTAGTTGGAACTTTGGGTCTAAATGGATGCCATATGAGCTCCACCTAAAGGAAAAATTGACTAACCAAGTTACATTAGTTAGTATATAACTGAAAATTGTGTGTAGTGTAGTGTGCGGCAGGATAGCTCAGTGGTTAGAGCACCAGATTCCGAAGCAGACGTGCCCAGGTTCGTATCCTGTCCGCGGCAAATTCTGGCGAGTACTTGATGAGTTCCCAATAAGGACGAAACCGGTCTACTGGATGAATTGCCTTTTCTACACTATACAATTCTTAGTTTATACTGACATATGTAAGTAATTAATGGGTCAGGCGTTTATATCAAGACCGCAATCTTGATTATAATAATTGTTATCACCACCCGCGCAACCAATGTTCGTTTAATTATATAAATGTTCATTTCAACACCATTTCCCCATGTAATGTGGTGTCTGATCAGTAATGACAGATTGGGCATGGTTAGTTGGAACTTTGGGTCTAAATGGATGCCATATGAGCTCCACCTAAAGGAAAAAATTGACTAACCAAGTTACATTAGTTAGTATATAACTGAAAATTGTGTGTAGTGTAGTGTGCGGCAGGATAGCTCAGTGGTTAGAGCACCAGATTCCGAAGCAGACGTGCCCAGGTTCGTATCCTGTCCGCGGCAAATTCTGGCCAGTACTTGATGAGTTCCCAATAAGGACGAAACCGGTCTACTGGATGAATTGCCCTTTCTACACTATACAATTCTTAGTTTATACTGACATGTGTAAGTAATTAATGGGTCAGGTGTTTATATCAAGACCGCAACCTTGATTATAATAATTGTTATCACCACCCGCGCAACCAATGTTGGTTTAAATTTTATTTTTCTTCCTTCCTATATTACTTATTTTATTTGTGGGATATTTTGCAATATTATTTTCATCTGATTCAACCATAAGAGCCTAACTTCACTTACAGTGAAGAACCTCAATATTTGATATTTTGAGTCACTATTGTGCGTCTGGTCAGTTGGCAAAGAAATTTTTGGCCTTTCGCCTAGGTGGGGCCCAGACATTCTAACTGGTGGCATTTGTATAATTGGCGCACATCCATCTTCGAATTCGTTTTACCTGTGAAGTTAACACCTTGTGTTCAGTGAGCAGTAGCGCGATTAGCGCTATCATGCTAAACGCTAGGGAAACGTTTCGCTTGATGTAGAAACCTCTCGTCGTTGGTGCCTCAACAGTTGCGACTCTAGGTAGGTGGTGCATGTCAGCTTTGGTTGGCAGACTAAACAGAAGTTAGTCAGCCAGAAATGCTATTGACTACTTTGTGCTGCTTTACAGCCGTGACTTCGCTTCACTGTTATGTTGCAGTGAATAGCCAGTGTTTAAATGTCTGTCTGTCTAACAAACTGGTAGTTATTGGCAGTCTGTTCATCGTTTATGCAAATGATGTTCAGTACGTCTCTTGACAGAAAAATATTTTACTAGGCCGCGTTGTTTAGGTAAACGACCGTCAGTTTCACGCTGTGTGCACTCACTAGTTGAAGCACATTTATCAAGTGTTGATGCATTGCCGAGATTGATGTACATGCGATTGCTTTGTTTGACCATTCTGTGGAAACACATGTGCATTTGCTTTTTTATTCTTATTTTCACTTAGCTTGCACTTACGGAGACTGGCATCTAATTAGTCTACACATAACACGTACAATGCTATGCACAGCTGTAACTTGTGATTTTGATATTCTTGCGTATTGTAATATTGTCGTTAATTCGCCTTGTTACGTCGCATCAAACATTGTATAAGTAGAAAAGATTTTATTTTTATCTGATATTCGGTTGAGTTTTTCATGCAAAACATTCCACATATTAATTGAATCAAGGTTGCGATCTTGATATAACCATCTGACCCATTATGTACATGTGTATGTCAGCACAAACTCAGCATTGTGTAGTGTTGATAAGGCAATTCATGCAGTAGACCGGTTTCATCCTAATTGGTGACTCATCAAGATTGTAACCTTGTTTAAATGTAGTTTTTATTACCGCCCGCGCAACCAATGATCGTTTAATTATATAAATGTTCATTTCAATACCACTTGCCCATGTAGTGTGGTATTTGTTCTATAATGACAGGTTAAAGATGGCTATTTGGAACTTTAGGGCTAAAGGGATGCTATATAGGCTCTACCTAAAGGAAAAATTGACTAACCAAGTTACATTAGTTAGTATATAACTGAAAATTGTGTGTAGTGTAGTGTGCGGCAGGATAGCTCAGTGGTTAGAACACCAGATTCCGAAGCAGACGTGCCCAGGTTCGTATCCTGTCCGCGGCAAATTCTAGCCAGTACTTGATGAGTTCCCAATAAGGACGAAACCGGTCTACTGGATGAATTGCCTTTTCTACACTATACAATTCTTAGTTTGTACTGGCTTATGTAAGTAATTAATGGGACTAGTTTTATATATCAAGTTTGCCTTGATTCTATTAACTGTTATCTCCGTCCACGCCACCAATGTTTGTTCAATTATCCTACAAACTGTACCGATTGTAGTCCTTTTTCACTATGCATATGACTGCTTTGTTGAAGGTATGTATTGGAGACTGCGCACTTTGCGACATGTTTTTGTAATAGGGTTCAGGAAGAAAAACAACATTCGGCCTAAGCAACGTGTACACCTTTTAGAGTATGCTTTTCGTTCACACTAGCAAATCATAATTAGGAATCGGAACTAGGCGTGCCTAAACAAATGCCCCTACTTTGGCACACCCTTTTGAGCTTTGAGCCAGCGAGGATATGAGGCAGTCGCTTTTCCGCAGCATAGTAAGAAGTCTGCTCCGGTTTTGGGTCAGCGAAACACCGGTCATCCTTACCGTCCCGTTTCAAGTACTAGTTTGTCTGTTTTTAGACGTGGAGAAGGAATGAAATAATGCAGCGAGAAGTGTTTTTTTTTCACTGCACAAGTATAGAAATTGCAGCGTTATACGATCAGTGAACTTCTAGCTGAAGTTGTTCTCTTCCTGGTGGTCTGTTGGGGATCCTTTGTTAATCAGATTTTTCCAAATCTGAACTCGGCTGTGGCCCACTGTATTTGTGTGTGTGTGCGATTGTTAATTTTAGCGACTGGGCATATGTGGCGTCCTCCTCTTGGACAGTGAAGCTCCTGGAACTCCAGCGGCAGCCGCGGCTTCGGCCGCTTTGGCTCTGCCGCCAACAGAACAATTTCTGCGTCAAAACGTTCTAGCTAGTCATCTGACTGGGCAGCAGACACACTTTCATGCTTCCGCCGCCTCGCTGAGTCTCTTGGCTGCAGGTGAGATCAGCTGCAGTCCAAGCCGTCCGGAGGATATTTGTCTCTCGACACACTACTACAGTCCCGAGAGTGTATCCAGGAGGTGATTCTTGACTGTTGTCATGAGCCAAATAAACCATTTACTTCCTCTATTTTATATGTGTGGAATTTAGTTTCAGTGTTTTTTTTAATTTAATGACTTTTAAGTCAGTTTATTTTTATGGTATGGCTTCTATGTGCTTTTCAAAAGCCGCAATCGTTGATTCTTACTTTAAATAACACTACTACTACTATGCAACTACTCGCATGTCGAATACGAGATCCGCGAAGTCGGGAGGGTTCACTGTAAATCTTATTCAGCCTGACAAACCGACGACTGCAATGGAAGTCTATGTATTGACTTCTCAGTTAAATTTTAAACAGGGGAACTGTACTCCGTCAGCTGCAAGTGCATTTTGTCAACGGTCTTCTTAGGCACCAGTCTTTTCACCAGCTCGTTTGCATAACAGAAATTTATTAGCGATCTACGCCTGCAGCACATTGGTTTACAAAATGACCCATTTCAATAAGTCAGAGATAACTAGACACGTGACCCGACCATGCCTGCCGACATCTCCTTGCAGATTTTCGCTAATTCAAGTTGCTCGCGGTTACTGGTACCGGCTCGAGGCAAAATCCAGGTCCTTGTTTGCATCAGTCCAACCTGCTGCGATAAACAGGCGAATGGACAATGGAATCGAGTGGCGCTTCGCAATTGAATGCTTCGTGCAACTGATGCTCGTCAATACTGTGTGCCCAGCATATCCAAATAGACAGCCGGCGTCAAGTACAAATCACGAGGACACATCAAACGTTTGCTGCGTTTTAGATCACATTCAACTACTAGATCGAAATCGGCCGCCTCTGTGTGGTCCGACTACTCTGCTCGAGGTCAAAGTCATTCAACTAATTATTGGCGTTACCATATGGACCCAGTCGACGACGGTGGTCGTCAAGGAGTTGATCCAGCTTAAAGTCAAACAGCTAGTCGCGCTCTCCTTTTACGCCAGCCTATATAGGCATGAATCGCACTAGTCGGCTAAGCGTCAGTGATCTCAGTCTATTCTCCAACATTGCCATCTGCCTCTTATTTTTTTAACCAATAATGACAAATGTTGTTGACTCTGCGCGATTTGCATTCGCAGGTTGTTGCTTTGCACTATCAGTTTGCAAAAATCCGATTGATCCCCATTTCAAAGCACGCATGGATTTTGTCTTCCTTTAGGCTGAGTGCGTATTCGTCCCTTTCTTCCCAGGGCTTCAACGAAGATTAGATCGCACCTCATTTCCAGTGGTTAGTGTGAACAATGTGGACGCCTTTGGAAGAAGGGTCGAATCCGCACCCAAGTCGTTGCGTACTTGGAAATGGGGATCAATCGAATCTTTGCGAAACTGATAGTGCAAATCGCGGAGAGTCAACATATGAAGTTCGCACTGTGGGTTCATTTAAATCATAAATAGCAAATGTTATTAATGGAATAATAAGTCGTGATATCTTGGCTAAATCCGCACGTGCTCTACGACCGAACGTATCACAATCAATAACGGAATGGGCTTTTTGACAAATTCGAGTGGTGACATTAGAACAATACGGGTCACCACTGAGCACGATTGGATGTCATATCGTGCACGATTTCCATTCTGGTAGACAAAGTTTTCTTGCACTTAAATGGTCATTGGTTACGCGGATGGTGATAATAACTACTTTACATAAGGTTGCGATCTTGATATGAGCACCTGACCCATTAATTACTTACATGCATGTCAGTATAAACTAAGCACTGGTGTATAAAAGGCATTTCATCCAGTCGATCGCTTTCCTCCTTAATGGAAACTCATCACGTACTGTCCAGAATTTGCCGCGGACAGGACTCGAACCTGTGCACGTCTGCTTTGAAATCTGTGGCTGTAACCACAGGCAAGGTGAACACTACGTAAAAGTTAATCTAGAAAACCTTTGGACCAGAAAGGATGAAGAAATGGAAGAAGCGCTCGCGTCAGGTAATATTAGCTGTTTGTTCCAACTTATTCACGCAAAAGGTCCGAGAAAGTTAAAAGTTAGCGAAACTATAAATGATAGTAACAACGATTTAATAACCGATAAAATAAGTCGTCTTGACAGGTGGGCTGAACACTTTAGAGATCAATTTTCTTGGCCACCCGCGTCAGTTCCGCTTCCCGAAAGCATGTCTGCATCAACAGTGTGGAATATTAGTCCCGAAGAACCATCCGAGTTAGAAGTACGCGATGCAGTCCTATCTCTTAAACGCCGCAAAGCCGCAGGCCCCGATGATTTGCTTCCAGGATTGTTTGAGGATGGTGGCTATATAATTTCAGGAGAGTTGATCAAACTCTTTCATACCATATGGAATGAGGACTTCGTGCCACTTGATTGGAATGAATCGATCATCATTCCTATCTTCAAAAAAGGCAATCAGAATTCGTGCGATAACCATCGTGGTATAAGCTTGACTCCAGTCGTGTCTAGGTAATTTGCTTCGATTATCCTACGTCGTCTTAGCGCTTCACGCGAATCACATACAAGAGAAGAACAGGCTGGATTCCGCGCAGGACGAGGTTGTATAGATAATATTTGTACGTTATGGAAAGTTCTTGAACAGAGAAACCGTCAAACTATAGCCACCTTTCTAGACTTTAAGGGTGCATTTGATACGTTAGATCACAATGTTTTATTCCATATCTTGTCGAAAAGCGGTGTGCCCACAAAATTTTTTAATATTATACGAGCTGTCTACACAAATACTTATGGTCCTGTTAACGTCTACAACGAATTAACGCATAACTTTACAACCAGCAGTGGTGTTCGTCAAGGTTGTCTACTGTCCCCCTTTTTGTTGTATTTTGTAATCGATGCTATTATGAACAACACTTTCCCACACATTCAGGATGCTGGAGTTGAAGTTCTCTCGGGAGATAAACTAGTCGATCTTGACTATGCGGACGATATCGGGATGCTGCCCAGGCCACCTTGAATAGATTAACAGACGTTGTTCCGTCTTTCGGTATGAAAGTCGCATCCTCCAAATGTAAGATAATGTTACAGTAGCTTTCTCTAACATTCGTCATTTATGGAGAAACACGAATATTTCAATTTGCCTTAAAGGTCGATTTTAAAATAAATCTGTACGCGCAGTATTACTATACGCTAGTGAAAATTGGCCTCTTAGAGTTGATGACTTGAGACGCGTACAGGTATTCGATCATCATTGTTTAAAAAGTATAGCATATGTTTGTTACCAACAACGAATAACTAACGTTGACATCCGTAGACTTACTTTTGGATCTGCCAACAAGTGCTTCTCGTTAGAAAAACAAATAAGGCTCCATCAACTTTTTTGACTCGGTCAGGATTTGCGTATGCCCTCATTTCGATTGCCCACTAGAGCTCTGTTCTCTCATCCAGCACCAGATTGTGGTAAGAAACAAGGTGGGCAGATTTTGGCATGGCAGAAACAGTTAAAGTCACTTACATCCAAATTGGGCAGTATAGGACCCACTCGTCTACCAGGATGGGGTCCTCGTGAACATCATAGTTCTTGGTAAGAAACCATTAGCGATGTTGCATCGAATTGAGCTCAGTGGCGATCATGTGGCAGATGTCTAGTAGAATCATCTTCGTAACTTTCTTTTCTTAGTAGGGCTGGATTAGCTGCGGGGTTTGGTCTGTTTATGACGTGATACAGTGAAAGCAGCAAGGAAGCTGTATTGCTGACGTTGCCTTTCCCGAATGCCAGCTTGTCCATAATGATGTTGTGGAGAGGTTTAGAACAGCAGACGCGTAAGCAGACTTGTCCAGATTTGAGCTCTGCACTCGGTAAATACAGGGCGGTAGGTGATGAGCCCTCAGTAAGGCTGAAACCGGTATGTGGAACGAATGGCCTTTTGTAAATTAAACACAATAGCCATAGTGTTGGTATCCTTTACGGACTCGGTATATATATTACATAGAGATTTAGCGTTGAAGTCGCATTGGTAAGATTTTAAATGAGGTAAGCTTCAATACTGAAGGTTTACAAATTCGTATAGGAGATTGTACCGTCTTATTTTCCAACACTCCTCACCGAAATATATAATGGGTAAGGGGCGTTGTACCAGCTCCTACCGATGAGACACCAGGTAGCAAGAAACGAACGTGCATGCTGTTTTTGGTTTATCCTTCTGGTCATATTTGAGCTAATTTCTTACTAGATGTGCAACACCTAATACACAATTGCATATATAATAGTTCTCCGCTACAAACAGTATCTAACTCTTATAAATTTACTTGAATGATGCCGTGATAACTGGTGTCGATCCTGGCCGGAATATATTGGTTTACTGGAGTAACAAGTGTTCAAAAATAGTTGTAATTCACAATTTGGCGAACTATAGCGTGCATTGAATTTCATCGTGTTGGTACTATGTCTCGACTCGGCAAAGTGACAACTTGCGGACGCAAATCGCGGAAATTCAACAAATTTACTCAGTAAAACGCGACGACACGTGCCAGTCTAGTCATGGGGGCTTGGGCAAAATCTTGGTTGCCGAATACTAATACATTATCATCTGCGCAGTAAAGATCGAGTAATACATTGCCGGGGTGCACATTTACGCATCTTTTCTGAGAATATAGAAAGCTGTGGTCCAAAATTGAACAAGAATGGAGTTATCGGACATCCTTAATCTATTACGTTTAATCGAGGTTGCGATCTTGATATAAACACCTGATCCATTAAGTGCATATATATTTTTCAACATGAACTAAGCATCGTATAGTGCAGATGAGTCAATTCATCCAGTAGACCGGTATCGTTCTTATTAGGAATTCTTCAAGTACCTGCCAGAATTTGCCGCGGACAGGGCCTGAACCTGAGCACGTCTGCTTCGGAATCTGTTGCTGTAACCACTGAGGCATGGTGGACAGTCCGTGATGAGTTCCTTTTAAGGACAACACCGGTCTACTGAATGGATTCCCTTTTCCACACTATACAATACGGAGTTTATACTGACAAATGTATGAACATTTATGGGTCAGGTGATTATAACAAAATCGCAATATTGATCAAAAGTAATTGTTATCTCCGCCCGCGCAACCGGTGTTCGTTTATTCATTAATCGATGTTGGAGAATAGACTATGGTCATAATTTTCTCCTGTCCTTTTCAATTATACGGAAGTCAAATGGAGCCTTAACTACTTGGATCATGATGGCTCGCGAATAAATATATTCGTGTATTATATTAAAGTACTACTTTTGCGATTCAAAGCATTCATTGGGATTCCTTGGATAGTCTTCCGATCAAGAGGTGTAAGTGCCTTTCTCACGCTGTCCTGAACAACTTAGACGACAATCTTTAAGTAGATGCCGTGGAGATAGTTAATCAATAAGCAGTCAAAGGGAATTGTTAGACGCGTACCTTTCGTTAATTATGAGCTCAGCTGGCGTTTACGAAATGGAACCTAGAAAATGTTTCGCTTCCATCGCTAGCCTGGCGGCAGCAGCCATATTACGTCTTCTCAGACGCCTTGGTGGCATTAAGGCCGCTCGACAATATTATTGCCTTTGAAACTCGGTGTTTGCCTAATCAAATGTGATGTTTCCAAGGACTCACTGTTTTCTTTACAACTCCCCTTCCCCCTCCCCTCCAATATCACTAATCACTTGTTTTACCTTTTGATTTCTTTTAAAAGTGTTCCAAGTGGCGTCGCTGTCACGGGCACACTAAATGGCCTGCACTCTCCCGGTGGCCTCCCTCGACCGATTGCCAATCTGTTGTCGAAAAACAATCCGCTAAACGCGGCCGTCGCTCTGGGATATGTTACTCAGTGCCTGAAGTTGTTATCCAGCGTGCTTGACTGTCCGTTGCGGTATCCTTTGGACACAAAAGAATTGGGCGTTTCACGATGTCATATCATCGACCCTGTGTCACCCGACTTGGTTGACACTGAACGCAGGTAAGCAAAGTGTGTGCTTATATGAAACTGAACATACCAGCTGTGTCTATAAATTTTGGTCCAGCAGTTAAGATGCATTTTAATTTGTATTGAGAAATAAATCGTGGGTCGAAGCATAAATGTATTATCAAGCAGATATACACAACAATTTCAAAGGTCATTTTCTTTTCTTCCGAACTCATCATTATCATGCACGGCCATACAAAAGCCAATGTTATTAGTTTCTTTGTTATCATTATTTTAGATTTCCGCTCTATTTGTTGCGCAGCGCTGCTGTGCCCAGTTACAAGTATGCTGTGTTTCTGCTCAACCTGAATATTGTTGCCTTGCGCGGTTTCTTCAATCTCACCACTCCGCAGAAAAAGACGACACTGTGGAATCTTAAAAACTTGATTGAGAGCCATCTCCTCTCGAGGTTTTCATGTGCTGGGTACGCGACGTCTTAAGCCTGTTGACTTCTGTTATCTGCATTTAATGCTTAATTTGTGCTATTTTGTGTAATTCCTATTCGCTTGGCGATCGTGGAACGCTGGCCAGCCTTAATGGCGAAGGCACTGTCACGCGCAGTCTCGCATTCCACTTTACTGTGTGGCTAAAAATTTGCGTAAAACGTTGAGTAGCGGAATGAGATCAATTTTCTTTTGAAAGATTACGCAATGCCAGCTTCGTATGTTGACTCTCCACCAATTGCGTTCGCAGGTTGTCGCTTTGCACTATCAGTTTCGCAAAGATCCGATATGTTTCGTCTACGATCTGGCTGGGCGCGGATTCGTCCCTTTCTTCCGAAGGCTTCAATATCGGTCATACTAACCACTGGAGATGAGGTGCCCACACCTAACGAACAATTTCCCGTTCTTTAGGCTGATCTTTTGTTAAGCCCCGTTTGGCTGGAGAGTCCAGCCATTCGGGTCATAAAGTGTTATTTTTATTATTTTCCATTGCAAGAATACATCGTCAGAACTTCAGGTCTTAATCGATTCTAATTGGGTTCCACCTGAAGGAAAGATTTACCAGAAACTCAAGTTGGCATATGTCTTTGAGGTGCGTGTAGTGCAGTGGATAAAGCTCAAGGTTCAGAGGCAAATGTGCTCCAATTTGAATTGCGTGCACGGAAAATTTTGGACAGTACTTGAATAGTTATCAATAGAAATGAATCCGGTCTACTGATGCAATGTCTAGTTTATACTGACAGAAATTCCCCCATTTCACTTCGAATCAATATTTATAGTGAAGCGTCTTCTGCACTAAGATTTCTATTTGTATCTATGGTCATTTGAGAAGCACACCGTTCAGCTTGGAGTGCATTGGGCGTATGATGAAAGAAAACGAAAGCCCCATGACTTAAAAGGTGGTGTCGCCAGACGCTCTTCTCACCTTCCATGTAAAGTGCGCGCCTCCTCACGGAAAACGATAAAAATCTCGAAAGCCGACTGTAATGCCTTAATCTATTTGTAGACATTAAGATTGTGCCTCCATACTTAAATCGGTCTGTGCTTGCGGGCTCGGTACATGGTATAAGCACAACGGATTTCAATGTATGCTATTGTTCACCAAAATTGAGAATTATAACTATTTGTGAACTTAAGCAAACATTTGAATCCGTTGTGCTAATATCATGTATCGACTAGGCAACCATAGTTTTGGTACCATGTAACTTTTCGATACCATAATGTTGGTATCGGGTACTGACACAATATCCATAATGTTGGTACCCTTTACAGACTTGGTATACATATTTCATATAGTGAATTAGCGTAGAAGTCGCATTGACGAAAACGTTATATGATATTAGCTTCACTAACGCAGGTTTTCACATTTGTCTAGGAGACTGTGCCGTCCTATTATCCCACATTCCTCACCCAAATATATAGTGGTTAAAGGGCATAATACCAGCTCCTACTGATGAGTCGCCAGTAAGCACGAAGCGAATGTGCACATCAGATTATACTTTCCGTTCATGCTGCCTTTGGTTTATCCTTTTGGTCACAACTGAACTAATTAGTTACTAGGTTCGCAACACCTAATAAATACTTGCATATTCGTCCGGACATACCATTGAAAGACGCAGTTTCCCGCTTAAAACGTGCAGAATGCGAATGGATTTCGCTCGCCAAGTTATGTAAGTTGGACTGCATGCGCTTTATAAGATGACATATTTGCCATTTTCAACACCAGAAGAAAGTAAATATTGCTCTCGATAATCGTGCGTGAGTCGCCGTTTGCAAGCGCTGTATGTCGACAAATCGCAGCCCGATGTTTGCCAGCAATAGAATAATGTACGCCGTGTAGCGCATGCAAATGATAGGATGTTTCCCTGTTTCGCCTCCCCATAGTTTTGTTTTAACTTTTAATTTCGCATTCATAAATGTTGAAATGTTCTCTTATAACACTGTTTTATCTCAAAATATCACCAGCGATAGTTATTTCATGTGCCAATATTTCGTATTATGTTTTCCAATTAGAAAGGTGCTTTAACTTATTATTAATTAAAATAATAAAGTTTCTGCTCTTTCCCTCATTTTAGCAGATCATCAATTAATTTGGCGAAGCCAGCAGTTTTATGTGCATCCGCGAACTTAATGCGTTCGGCAAGTCACATAACGTCAGAAAATGCAGATTTAATTGATGTACTGTTAACACCAGCATATTCCCAGTCGAAAAGCAGAGAAGAATGTAATGGAAAATGGGAGATTGTCAAAACTTCAAACTGCGATACTGGAAAATGCGAAAGTATTCCAAACCTCGTGCAATCGTCAGTTCCAAACACTCTTGACATTGCACAAACTATAGTTTAGTCCAAGACAAGCATCAATGTCTATCTATTTTTGCATTGCCTATTTTTATATCTTTTATAAATGAACAATTCAGTCGATTGCTATTCTTTGTCTTTCTGTATATTTTGATTCAATATTGTATTTTAATAAATGTAAATCGGCAAAAACTCTTATTTACAAATTGGTTTTGTTTATTATTTTCAACATTAGCAGCAACAGTAAAGCATCAGCGATTAAAAAATTATGCTTTACAGTTGCATAACTATGAAAACTGTTCACAGTTACGCTCATGTTGTAAAAACACACTCGATTACTCAGACTACGGTGACGAAGAATAATTTAGACGGGAAATTTGCCTTGTTCCACATGTTTTGTCATCAAGGGCTTACTGACACCATCTGCCCAGAGCATACGGTTTTGAGCAACTAATAGCCAGGTTCGTTTATCAGGCGAAAATACCTCTTAGTGTCTGGCACACTTTCTTTCATACAGTAGTTTTCCAATTGGCCAGTAATTTTATATGCACGACAAAACATATCTTGTGAATTCTCTTTAAACGGGATGGCTAAACAATCATCGATTGCACGGGTGGTGGTAGCAATTCTTTAAATCAAGTTTGTGAACTTGAATTAAACACCAATCCTATTGGATTTAACCAGTCGTCGAACAACAGAGCAAAACTATCTCCAGTCGCATGCACTGACGCGTTTCGATCTGCCATGATCATCATCAGAGTACGACGGCAAACTGCCTAGCGAGGATCAAACCTCAATACATATATATGGAAAGCAAAAAGCGTCAGTTCGTGCGACTAGCGATAATTTTGCTGTTTTTCGACGACTGGTTAAATACAATGGGATTGGTGCTTACTTCAATCTCGCAAACTTGATTTAAAGAATTGTTACGACCACCCGCGCAATCAATGAGTGTTTATTTTTATATTGAAAGTTGCAATCAGTAAATGTTCGAACTGCATGGAAATTGTAACGCCAGTTTTCCCAGTCACATAAAATGTACGCGAGACTATTTGAGGTGAGTACTGCATATCTAAATTTGCTTTCCATATATATATGCAATGCGGTTTGATCCTCGATAGTCAGTTTGCCGTCGTACTCTGATGATGATCAAGAAGGTCGAAACGCGTCAGTGCGTTGCGGCTGGCGGTAGTTTTGTTATGTTGTTCGACGACTGGTTAAATACAATGGGATTGGTGTTTACTTCAAGCTCGCAAACTTGATTTAAAGCATTGTTACCACCACCCGCGCAATCAATTATTGTTAAATTGTATTGCTTATATATGTATATGTGGCGAAAGCTGCAAACAGTTAATGTTCGTGACTGCATAGAAATTGTGCAGCCGACATTTCCAGTCAAGTTCAATGTATGCAAGACTGCTAGAGGTGAGAGCCGCATATCTAAATTTGATTTCCATATATATTCAATGCGGTTTGATCCTCGATAGTCAGTTTGCCGTCGTACTCTGATGATGATCATGGAAGGTCGAAACGCGTCAGTGCAATGCGGCTGGCGGTAGTTTTGTTATGTTGATCGACGACTGGTTAAATTCAATGGGATTGGTGTTTACTTCAAGCTCGCAAACTTGATTTAAAGCATTGTTACCTCCACCCGCGCAATCAATTATTGTTAAATTGTATTGCATATATATGTGTATGTGGCGAAAGCTACAAACAGTTAATGTTCGTGACTGCATAGAAATTGTGCAGCCGACATTTCCAGTCAAGTTCAATGTCTGCGAGACTGCTAGAGGTGAGAACCGCATGTCTTAATTAGATTTCCATATATATTCAATGCGGTTTGATACTCGAAAATCCGTTTGCCATCTTACTCCGATGATCTTCGTGGAAGGTCGAAACGCGTCAGTTCGTTGCGGCTGGCGATAGTTTTGTTATGTTAATCGACGACTGGTTAAATGCAATGGGATTGGTGCTTATTTCAAGCTCGCAAACTTGATTTAAAGAATTGTTACCACCACCCGCGCAATCAATTATTGTTAAATTTTATTGCATATATTTGTGTATGTGGCGAAAGCTACAAACAGTTAATGTTTGTGACTGCATAGAAATTGTGCAGCCGACATTATCAGTCAAGTTCAATGTATGCGAGACTGCTAGAGATGAGAGTCGCATGTCTTAATTTGATTTTCATATATATTCCATGCGGTTTGATCCTCGATAGTCAGTTTGCTGTCGTACTCTGATGATGATCATGGCAGGTCGAAACGCGTCAGTGCGTTGCGGCTGACGATAGTTTTGTTATTTTGTTTGACGTCTGGTTAAATGCAGTAGGATTGGTGCTTACTTCAAGCGGGAAAATTCGATTTTTTAAATTGGATTGCAGTTTCTCAATTTTATGGACATGGTTCTTACCACCATCTGTATAACTAACTACTACACACTGGTCCGACGAGAAAATTATCTTGAAAAATTATGAGATTGAATTAAATAGAAGCAACGTTTTTAGATGACAGTGAATTTCAGCCTATGACTGAGCGAGGGAGAATCGTAAGATCCAGGTATCATCGGGCTCCAAACTAAACAGCAAAGCAAAATCTGTTGCATTGAAAAACAATATACCAATCGTTTTAAGACAATCCATTACTCAAGGTAATGAACTTTCAAATCAAATTGAAAAAAAATAAACCTTAGATACATGAAATCCAATGCACAGACTGTAGTCTAGTATATATTGATAAAACCATGCACCCAATCAATGTAAACAGATTAGGATAACGAATTGTTTATGAATATGGGAATTTTACTAGATCTGGTCTTGGCCACTGATGGATGATTAGAGACATAGCGATGAACAGTTGTAATAGAACGACGGGATTGATTAGAAAGTCTACTCAAATTAAATAAATAGATGAATCGGTGTACAAATCGCGAGGCCTGATTTGCAACCCAATCGTAAAAGAAGATTGCTCAAATCGGAATCGGTAACTAGCTCGAGTGAAATACTAAGAATATTTTATTTAGATTACCTCATTAGCAGGATTATAAATTTACTACTGGTTTATCACTTAATTACAGTGCCATCCTTCAAAAATTTATCCTGTTCTATCTGTGCATTTCAGGTCTTTATTGCGGTAAAGATTTTTAACGCAGTTTTTCTTAAATACTCCTATAAAATGCACATTCTTTCGTTAGACAATTTTTACTGTTACAATTTTATTATTCCCTCGCCTGTCTCATCTCTGAGGTCACACTTGACTACATGATTTAAAATGTTAAGTATTGGAAACATAGTCTGACGCGCGCAAAGAGTAAATTAACATTCCTTTTCTGTAGTTTGGCTTAGATGAATACGCAATTTTATGCAGCATTACATTTAGCTGACAGTTGTATGCATATGTGATGTGCACTTATCTAATGAAATATCAGTAAGTGTTACAAGATTGACCATTCAAAACTAGAAATAGAGCAGCTTAGTTAATTTTCACGCTTGCAGCTTCCCTTTAAATCAAGTTCGCTAGCTTGAAGTAAACACCTCGTGTCTAGTAATCTCGAATTCATAGCACTTGACTGGAAATGTCGGCTGCACAATTTCTATACAGTCACGAAATTTTACTGTTTGTAGCTTTGGTCACATATAGGTAATAGGCACAGTCAATGATTGCTTGGGTGGTGGAAAACGGAAAATTAACTAGCGAGTTGCATGTGTGCATAACCTTGCATATTTGGCCATCTTACAGAAATAAAGTAATACCAAACTTGGCAATGACACCATGCTGTTTTATTGTGCCATTGCCATCTATATGGTCGTTGTGAACTCATTCCAGTCTTGTTCTCCATGAAAAATCGATTCATTTCTCGTACCTATGCCGGAGCGATTATGTTATGTACGGTGTTTCAGCGAAATCATCTCTTGACGGAACAATATTAAACTCACGCTTGGCCTGTGCTTGGTTCAGCGGAGTCTACCTGTTTCCAGAATTCGTAAATCTGCAATTGCAAAATCTCAACTAATAAACCTCGGGGACGAATTTTTTAAATTAATTCAAATTTTGCCTTGTGACCTGAGCTGCGTTCGAAAATCCTAGTGATGGCCGATGGCTTGAACGGATGACTTCTTAAGAAACAGAGCTGTAGAAAAATGGACTCCAGCCAGCAATATCTGTGGTAACCGCATCAGGTTCACAAATCGTTTTCTCCGCATTTGCCTGGTTCTGAAGAAGTCAATTTTCCAGCACCACAAGCGGAGTCTTGCACATGGAGCAGTGACATGTAATCGTACCTCTTTTAAACAACATTCTGATAGGATAACGATTATTTCTCTCTGCCCCATATGCGAGGGCGTATCGTGACTATGAATCTGGTCATCGTTTGTTGGTCAGCCACATTCTTTGTGACCACCCGTGTAAAACATTGAACATGTATGCAAAAAGCCTTCATGGACACCTGTTCTGTTGTTAGGTCATTTGTTAGTACAGATGATGGCGTATAAAGTAGCGTCTGGAGCGCTATGCGGTAAAAGCCTCGGCTAGTTCTTTGCTGGTAGAACCTGAAACCCTGTCGGCTATCTCTGCTTAAACCAAAGCTGTTCAACACGCGGCATCTGCTGCCAATTTGAAAGATCGCACACTGGTGCATATGCCTTGCAATGAGTCTGCTGCCAGCCAAAGCATCCAACTGGGCACCAAATCTGATGTTGAAGTCAGGTGTATCGTTATTTCTAATTTATGCTGAGGAGATTTGGAAGATGACGGACTATAGCAACCAGCGACAGGACTACATTTTACATTTATCTACTCGCTTCAATGGGATTAAATTACAAGCTGCTGAGCAAACAACCAGTCGACTAGTTCTATCCGGCCTCTCCCTGATATGCCATCACCATCCAGCCATGTAAAGCACTAATTGCGTTTTCTTAGGCACAGCCTAAGAAGGCGAATTATTAATCCTGCTCATCAGGATACTAGTACAACGTCGGCAGAAAGCTGGAACATCTAGTAGAGGTAGACTAGCAATCTCGTGGCCGGATGCTATAGGCCACTAGTTCTGCCAAATAATCATTCCGCATCGTGGCCTCACTAGAAAAGTAGCAATGGAATAGACGAAAATTTGTTGAATTCTTTTGGTAAACAGGGTCCTGGGGGTCGGTTAATTCTGCGTTATTTGCATAGGTCATCTGGAACCAGTTGAACGGTGATCAAGATCGATTTTATGAGTAACAATTACCAACCAATGTTAATTGTGCGGATGCTGAAAATAATTCTTTAGCTAATGATGTTGCTGCTGATTGGGTATAAGCTGCGGTGGTCAATTAGCCTTTGTGCATTGACGATCACCATAGGAGGGCATACGCGTCGGTGACACTTGTTGCACGTCCAGAGCAATGGATGTTCAGGAATCAGATGTCTTTGTCTTAGATTAGAAATTTTCTTATTGCCACTTATTACTCAACCTACAATTACTTCTTCTTCAAACGTTCTGCCACACAAGAAGACGAAGTTTCACCAAACGCAGTATGAACGACAGTTGGAGTTGTGTTACTGTATGCGGACTATTGTTTATTCTTCTGCGCCAGTATTAAATAGATTCTCACTAGGCACTGCAAGTCTTTTGGTCATTAAGGGCCCAGCGCGACATCATCAAGTTACCAATGAGGCGAATTATTACGTCCGGCCACGCGCTCACTGCCGTATCTTTCATACAGCCTAATCAGTCCACCGGAGGCCTCCAACAGCGCCCCAACCAACGAATATGCGTCTGACGCTCAGCTGAAATGGCCAAAGCGAAATCGAGCGAATACGTCGATTAATAAGGCTGGACAGATGGTGTCAGTTATATTAAGTTATCTACCTACAACTAAGAGCTAAGTCAAATTGACAGCGGTGTTGCCACAGGCTATGTGAAAGATGATTATTTTCTGTCTCCGTGGATCCTAGTTAGGTGAATTCGAGAGGCACTGACAGCAGCGCTTCGTTCCGAACGAATTTAGGCGCCGCATTAAAATTGGCCACAACGAACGTTCTAGAGGCGTTTAACTGCAAATGGTACCGGACGGAAATTCTTAAGCACAAATAATTAATGTGGTACTCGTCTTCCTTTACTGCTAACATAACAGAATCTTCAGCATATTCGGGGACGCCCAGCCGAATAGCATTACCGATCTATACTTCAGGATGTACTGTGGTGAACTCAACAAAGGATGTGTCTTCAATATAATTGAGCAACAACGGAGCAATGGCACATCTTCACGAGGCCATTGTAATCGTATGCGCTGGTTAGACAAGCAACGATAGTGGATTGTTGGTAGAGACGAGAAAATTCAAGGGTGTGGTCGGGTGCACAAATTTGGCTTTCACATCCAATTTCCGGCAGAAACCCTGTTTAAGTTGACATCGTACGCTTCTCTCGGTCGTGTACGATGCCATGACGACAATCTTCCACTCATTTAACACGTTTCCTTCCTCCATATGGCGGCAATAAACTCATGCAGATTCTTTTTTATATTTAACATAGAGGAAACGACAAATTTCCGAAGGTAGCCATCGATTCCGAGAGCTTAATGATCCCACATAAGACTTCATGTCTCTGCCAAGCCATAACACATGAATTTCGATGTCAATTTCGTAACGAGATCAATGGATTCGGTCTAGACCATCGTATGTAGATTATTCATCGTCATTCCGTCTCTCGGAATAACATTAGCACCATCACAAATGTGTTTTCCAAATTCTGTATCAACTATTTCTGAACACAACTTAATGAAGTATACACTTCTGTACGTTTAGTATACAGGCCTCTAATATACCCAAGGCGGTAGATTAGCTAATCATGTCCAACTCGACGATAAATTATTCCTCTTCAGCCGTGATTCGCCCAAGACCGCCATGGGTAGATCAGTCATTCCGTCTCTCGGTACAACATTAGCAACATCATGAATGTCCAACTCCTGTATCATTCATTACCGGACATTACTTCGCGGCTCCAAATTGAGGATTTGTTAGAGATAAATGTATGTGGTAAATTTAAGAATCCGAAATGGATGACAAGCCTTTGTCAACCTTCGTCATTTGTGGCGTAACGAATATATATCACTTTACTGTACGTGCAGGATCTTCAACTACATCATTGTGTCGATCTTTCTTTGTCCTGCGGTGTCTTGGAAGGTTACCCACTATAGCTGCATGCGCCTAGTTTGGCTCCTTGCCAGCTGAGCGTCATGGGGCATCACCCGATAGCAAAGTCAACGAGCCGCTAAGTTCTATGCAGCCGCTGCTTGATGTTCCATCACGGTCAAATCTCGTCATAACACACAGACCGTGCTGACTAGGGAACTACATGAGTTTAATCGCATGTCCTTTTGGTCAAGATGCAGAGGTGAACTTGTTGATTAGCTGGAACCGCCAAAAGTAGATAATCTATCTCGTAGCAAAATACGTTTATTAGTGACGTCAGTCAAGTAATCACGCTGCACTGTATTCTCAAATACCAAACGAAACTTGATTGGGATAAAATTTGTGCACGTCTAGTCGCAAACAAAGTTCAGTGAAGCAGTCTTTTCAATTCTGTCATGTTGACCGAGGCTCCCGGGGAACCCGCCTTTTTGGAGATCCAGACCCAAGTTTATTTATTTGAGTTATTAAGGATTTGTTCTTTAGACTTGTAGATCGTATAAGCATACATGCCTTCGACCAAGCCAGACATTAAAGAATAAGAAACGCAGATTTCCGTAGACGTGTTGAACATTATTATAGAATTGTGCTGAATTTCAATGGGATTCAAGCGGTACCAAAACCTGTCAAACTAATGTCTGGAGCAGTAGAGCTTATTGGTTCGCTCTCTGGTCCTGGGCTGTGAAATACCGCAACATGCTTCCCTACTGTGGACGATAAATTTACGAAATGCCGTCGTCTCACCAGCAAATTCTTATCTCGCAACGCTTCTTGGCAAAATACTTGACACTAAAAAATCGAGTTCAATACGACCTTGTTACGTTGATTTTCTGTCAAGGTTAACTTTCTCACAACTCCGCTACCCGCGCAAAGTCGACCAATTCTAGTGTCCCAATCATCGGAAATCATTAGGATCTCCAAATCTCATATCTGACGTTTTCCCAAATAAGTCATAATTTTAATTAGTTTAGTGGTTAAGACTTGGCACGTAATCGTTTATGACTACTAGAACAAGGTTTCCAATACGGAGCCTAGCATAGGCCATACGCGAGTTTACAGCTCACCAATCAAGTATTGCAATTGCTGCAGCAAAGAAAGCAGGGCCATTACCTGACTGTATAATTCTTGCGTTGAAACATAATTTGAGATGCCTTTCAATGTACGGTTGGAACGCATGAGATATTTCAAAGGGCTCGCAGCAATGCCAATCTCCTAGAGATGCTTTTTGAGCAGTGTGCTAGCCATAGGTCGCGAGACAAGATCCATTACACACTAACTAAACATAGATAAACTAACCTTAGGCTTAGGTGGCACACGGAGACTAGCAAAGACTGTTAAATTCCACTGTGCGCATTTTAATTTTGTACACAGGAGGTAGCATGATTATTTGTAATAATCCCTCGAGCTTGTGCAAATGAGCATGACATCTGATGACATCTACCGTCAGATCCGTGCATCAGCGGGCACAAAGATCGGCAACCGAAGGATTTAAGTTATCAGTATTTATTAACTCTCCGACCAGTACTGGGCAATATTACACCTTCGATGAGCTGTGAAAAGAGCACTAATTTCAGGCTTATGCGCGAGACCTTAACTTTTTCCATTCTGCACGACCCAGCGGACAAGGCGACACGTTCTAATATGCGCGCCGGATAACGCAGTATGGAATTCTTCATTTTTTCGTCAGTCATAATTGACTGTAGGCCGTACACGAACTCTCCTTCGTCCATTTCTAATGGCGGTGGATAATCTGAATTCAAATTCATCCTGTTCCAAGATGACATGCCAAACAAGGCAAGTAAGCACCATCATTGTGTTAATATGAACAGTCTTGCCGCGTGTAGGTCGAGAGCTGGACTTTCGTTGGCAGAGGCCAGTTTAGGCGCCTGCTATATGTATTTTGATATTTCCTGGCAATCGAATCTGGCACCGAATTAGGCCTACAACTTCGGCGTCCCACATTTACACAAACGAAAAACGAAATCGCCTATATAGTGAGTTTTAGAATAGCCCAAAACAGACTTAACTGGGCTTTTATTTGTGGTTTTTTATATCCGAATTGCTGAAAACACTTTCGATATATTTCCTTAAAATGGAGCGCGTTAACAATAAAAAAGAAAACCCCAACATAGTAATCATAAATTTTATTCATAACAAATTTGAATGTACACGTTTCAAAAACAGACACGCGTTCTTACCGAGACCTAACTAATTAATGCGGAAATTACACGTGATAGGTGTCTTACCTACTTACATCGGTTGAAAACAACGATTAAATATCGGAGACTAAAACGCATGATAAATTATTCACACATGATATGGTAGATGAGACTTAACGAAGTTGCACAATACGGGTAAGCCATGAGAAACGCTTAAACGAATGGAAAACGAAGAGGCATAACTTAATTGAAATGTAGCAAATAAATAAATCAATAAAATTAAAATAGCATATTCTTAGGAGGCATCGCTTTACAAATCAGAAGTACCGAATGTTTCTCGGCCTAAACATGATATAGCTTATTCTTTAAATCAAGTTTGCGAGCTTGAAGTAAACACCAATCCCATTGTATTCAACCAGTCTCGTTGAACAACATAGCAAAACTACCGACAGTCGCAACGCACTGACGCGTTTTGACTTTCCATGATCATCATCAGATTACGACGGCAAACTGACCAGCGAGGATCAGACCGAATTGCATATATATGGAAAGCGAAGTTAGATATGCGGCTCTCACCTCTAGTTGTAGTTGTTTGACGCCTGGTTAAATATAGTAGGTTTGGTGTTTACTTCTAGCTCGCAAACTTGATTTAAAGAAATGATATAACCTAATTTTGTTTAAGCAGAAAAATTAAAAACTAAAGACTCAAGGCAAAAGAAGATTGTATTTCGTCGGCTACCGGTCACTTACAAAGAGCCAAAATAATATTATTCATCATCATTATTATCATCAACAGTATAGATCGAAATATGACAGTCTTTACTGTCATATAACTATGAGTAGAAATAAGGTATACAAAATATGTAACGGTCAATTATTTACGAAGGGTCGCATATAATCCAGTGGAGATATGCAACTAAGTAATACACAGAAATGAGACAACCCAGATCTCAATACAACACTGTTATTCCTAAGTCAGCTTTAAAACAACAGCCAAAACATTGAAGACTATATATATATATATATATATATATATATATATATATATATATATATATATATATATATATATATATAATTCAAGAGAAACGCGGATGAGTCAGAATCCAGTGCCGCTGAAAAGACATAAAGTAACCTAATCTACATCGCTTTCTTTGGTACACTGCACTGTGAGGGAATACTGGTGGTATGACTTTAAATAACACATTACATTAGCTACGATGACGTGGGTGAATATCAACTTGTCGAATGTTGAAAGACCAGGACATGCCTAGTCAAAGAACAACACGACAAGTCCACCTCTGTGGATAGTAACATGATCCAAGTTTAAATGTGATACATCTCCAGGTTAAAACAATGATTACAAACAGAGAAATGCTCGATAGCATAACGCTTGATATTTCCATCAAATATGTGCCCTACAGAGCTGACGGTATTAGTTACCGAAGGCTTTAAAGGACTAATATCAACACGTCACCTCAAACCTTCACTAAAAATAACCAAACACCCTAAATTAAGGATTGGCAAAAAGATACATGCATGCACGTGCAGCGAGGAATGATAACGATGATGAAAGCCGAACAGTTCGTGATCCAGGGAATAGAGAACGCAAAGTCAGACTCAGTAATGACTTTTTGTATTTTTGTTATTATTTTTACATCAAAAGAAAGGTAGTACAACTGTTTCTGTTTGCGCAAGATAACAAATGTTAAAAAGCACAAGGGAATCCTGACACCGAATAACATTTGGGCACATCAGTCAGCGTCATTAAAAGACACGTCGAGTAAACGTGGGATTCTGTCAACTACTTTGAACCTTTAAGTATGACAAGGAAAAACGCCAAAAATGAAAGAAGAGACAAAATCACGCGGACACAAGTCCGAGAGAGAGAACTGATAAAATCGCCGTCACTGGCGCACGCCTAGTCGCTAAGATCGCTCAGGTCAGAGCCTAAGTCTGAATCCACAAACTTTTTGGTCGGCAACGTCTTTGAGGCAGCAACTGGCTTCCGTTTGGTGCTCTTCTTTTGCGCGGCTTCATCACCGCTGCTGTCACTTTCAGACGAGTCGTCTCCGTCGGAAACGGATGCAACAGACGTTTTACGTTGCTTGCCGGCAGCAGTGCGACCACGACCAGCTAAACGCGGGATACGGGAAAATTTACAAATTTAGCACACTGAGAAGTAAATAAAATTGTCGCACATATCAGAAACTACTTACACATTGTCTTACATATTTATTAGGAGGTGGCGCCGCTAACCTCATTTCTCCTTAGGGCGACATCCTCCGATACTAGCTTAATCCACAATGCCAAAGACTAAAGCCTCGAGTTATGCATTAATGCAACTTTTCGTGTCACATCATCATCATCATAATGCATATCAATGAGAGCGATTTATGAGGGCAATATCTAGCTTGTATGAGTATATTTACCTAGATAACACACACACGCACACAAGTGGGACAAACTAAACATCTACACAACACGATTATGATCGAATCAGCATTAGGGCAGGACAACATCAGCGATACAGCTTCCCTGCGGGTTTCACTGTATCACCTCGTAAAGACAACCAAAACTCTCCATATATTACGAAAAAGATTAGTCAACGCACCCGAAATTATATCACCACCACTCTGAAATAAGCTAGGAAGCGAATCATCGAGGCCTGCAGGTTTGTGACGCGTAAGAGATAGAACTGCACTCTGTATTTCTTAGTCTAATGGTTGTTCGAATTTAACGTTCCACACTGGTTATACAGAGGGAATGTTGTGCACGGGGACTGACGCAGGGGCCCAAGAAAATTGGTCTATAAAGTTTTCAGACAACCTATCAAAAGAACGTGTTTAATGGGCTATCAGATGGTTGTAACCATCATTTATTGTTTCGCAAACTTTTAATTTTCTCGGGCCCGTCGCGCAAACATGTTCGGACAAACATCGGCTATTACTTGGGGCGAATGCTTATTCCAACTCTTCAGCAATCTGGTCCACACGGATACGAGGTTGACCGTTAGACTGCGCTGAAGTTGGCGTCTAGCAACACTACAAGTACACTTTTAAGCCGAGAAAGCCAAATCTCCGGTTTTTGCAGAAACCAAATTATTTCTACGGGAGCCTATTATGTCACATAAAGTAGGACCTCCATTTTGCATGAAATAACCTATCGTCTAAAGGAAATTAGAATTTTCGCCATCAAGCCCAGTTAATATTGACTTTAGAATATCTACATATATTTGTCAGAAAGACGGTTGTACGAGTTAACTTACATATATTTAAGGTCTGATCTTAATTAGCTTTCCGGAAGTCTTGTGTGCAAACCTACACCGTATAAGCGCATGATACAAGTCAACATACGTTTTCTAAACACAACACGTCAGAATGCCAGCACGCCATCCATAACTAATTGCTACATAATCTACTTGAGACCACCGGTGTCCAACAGTCGCTCACCATCATCGTGGCGTGTCGAGCTTAACGTGTTTCTTCCACCCAAGTGAAGATTGGCGTCTCTTAGGCGCCCAACTTAAGAATTCATGTAACCCACAATCAAGACTATATCTGACCGTCTGAGTAATAGTAAAGAGCGTTCTTACTGCCTTCTGTGGTGCAATCGGTAGTATCATATGCAGATAAAACGAAAAGGCAATGTTGTTTAAGGTTTTGGCGTTTATTATTCTATTAGGTGTATTTAAGCGTGTCGCACAAAGTCGGCTGTGTATAGCGATCTATTCAGTTAAACAAGCTTCAGCTAGTGCGATAAGGACAACATCGTCGGTGGAATTAGAGGTTCGAAATGAATATCATCATCATCATCATCATCATATTTTTCACGATTAAATGTAGACTGTAATCATCATCATCATCATCATGTCCAGCCACACAAAAGTCGAGTGACTAATGTTTCACTGCCATATAACCATAAGGAGTGAAAGAAAAGTATATAAGTGAATTTAGATAAATTATTATTGAGATTTACGAGAGAGGGAGAGGGGTAGAGAGAAAAGGAAAACCTTGCTACTATGAGTAAATTTATCAGGATAACTCACAGAAATGAGGCAAAATAAACCTCTCCACAACACCATTATGGCCAATTTAGTATTCGGGCAAGGCGACATCAGCAACACAGCTTCCTTGCGGATTTCACCGTATCACGTCATAAACAAACCGAACCTCGCAGCTAACTTTGCCCTACTAAGAAAAGAAAGTTACGAAGATGATTCTACTATACATCTGCAACAAGATCGCCACTGAGCTCGATTCGCTGCCATATCGCTAAGGGTTTCTAACCAAGAACTGTGATGTGAACGAGGACCCCATCCCGGCAGACGAGTGGATCCTATACTACCCAATTTGGATGTAAGTGACTTTAATTGTTTCTGCCATGTCAAAATCTGCCCACCTTGTTTCTTACGCCAATTTGGTGCTGGATGAGAGAAAAGAGCTCTATTGGGCAATCGGAATGAGGGCATACGCAAAACGTGACCGAGCCAACGAAGTTGATGGAGCCTTATTTGCTTTTCTAAAGACGAGCACTTATTGTCAGATCCAAAAATACGTCTACGGATGTCAACGTTAGTTATTCGTTGTTGGTAACCAACATGTGCTATACTTCTCAAACAACGATGATCGAATGCCTGTAAGCGTCTCAGATCATCAACTCTAAGAGGCCAAGTTTCACTAGCGTATAGTAAGACTGCGCGTACAGATGCATTGTAAACACGACCTTTAAGGCAAAGTGAAATATTCGCGTTTCTCCATAAATGACGAAGGTTCGAGAAAGCTACTCTAGCTTTCGCGATCCGTATTCTCACCCCGTCGGACATATTGCCTACGTTATTGATAGAGCTCCCAAGATATGTAAACCTGTCGACTATGTCAAGATCTTCATTCTGCAGTCGCAACGTTGGAGTGAGTGGTGGGTGATCCTGTAACAGTATCTTACATTTAGAGGGTGCGAATTTCATACCGAAAGAGGGAACAACGTTTGCTAATCTATTTAAGGTGGTCTGGGCAGCATGCTGATTGTCGAATAATAGTACGATATCGTCCGCATAGTCAAGATCGACTAGTTTATCTCCCGGGAGAACTTCAACTCCAGCGTCCTGTAAAAGAACACTAGGTCGCCCATTTCTATTGAGGAAGGTTTGTGCTCGGAGTTTTCCGTCTCCTAGATAGTATGCCAACCAA
This sequence comes from Eudiplozoon nipponicum, assembly GCA_029291075.1. NCBI lineage: Eukaryota > Metazoa > Platyhelminthes > Monogenea > Mazocraeidea > Diplozoidae > Eudiplozoon > Eudiplozoon nipponicum. Next base: position 68,341 of record JAQBSW010002671.1, read on the forward strand.
GACTGATGAGAAATATCTTCCCAGATGCCAGTGGCAAAAGTTTCTTTCAGCAGCCAAAACTCGCCCGTCACGACTGGAACGCTTGCTCTCATTCCATCACTACAAATTTAACGAAAGTTACAGCGAAGTTATACCAAACTCGAGGCTTCTCTTGAAACGGGATGACGGGTGTGTTCCTTTAGACCCGGCAATGTTCATGCTAACAAGTTCAGTAACGCCTGTAAGACCCTGAATTTTGGTTTCTGATACATACGTGCGAGAGCTTCTCGGTGTCCAGCTTTTTTCAATTTGCGCACATTAAATGTTCTGACGTTATAACCTAATCTAGGTTCAACGAAAGGTAGTTCACTTGAACTATTTTCGATATTGGGCTTAATGACATGATCAACATCCACCAGATTGTATATTATATGGACTAGGTGAATAATGTATACTCTAAGCCAAATGAACTGAAAGCAACTTGGAATTTTACTTTAATACTAGAAATATATTCTCATAAACGTCTTAATTTGGGATATTCTAAAAATGTATTACGTTTTTAATACACGAAACGGAATTCGTCAATCGCTTCACAATTCTCATCACTCCACTAAATATCGCAGGCAACGTGGATAAGAACGACACGAAAGTTAACATAAGCCTCGCTCAGGCCTTCACTCTTTCTATCGAGGTAACTGGCTTCTTTAAATCAAGTTTGCGAGGTAACTTGTTGTCTTTTTTTATCCTTCAGGTCATATTTGAATTAACTTTCAATAGATGTGCAATACCTCAAACGCAATTGCATGTGTAATTGTTCTCTGCCAATAAAAACATTAGACAACCAAGTTTGTTGGGTTTTTTCATTTTTAAATTTAATCTATAATTACCGTGACATAGAACCATCACAGTTATAACACACATGTTCGATACTTTCTCTCTCCCCTCCAATATTCTGCACACTAGATAAGATTCTGTACACCAAGAATTTCAGATAGCTGCAATCGTACTGAGATAAGGGTTGGTCTCTCATTTGTAGTATATATATATATATATATATATATATATATATAAATGCTTGTCCGTATGTCCGCAGATAAAATGTAAACGGCTCCATAAATTCGCTACATCAATTCTACCATTTGCTGGGAAGGTCACTATCTGTATATGATTCAGATTGGTTGTGCTCAAGATGATATTTTGACATTTTAACCTCAATATATATATATGTATATATAACACAAAATAAATATAATTTGAGGTTTATCATCATGCTACTTAAGTAACAAAATTGAATAAATTAAAAAGTGCATTATCGGTAGTCTGCACTACCGGAAGCTCATTTACTTTTTTTCGAAATATGCAAGCTAAAAGTTGTTTCTGACATTTTCATGAAATCTCTTTACTCTGCCACCATTTTATGAAAGGAGTAATTACTATAGCGTACACCGGAAGGAAGAACAATAAGTGTCGTTTATTCACAAGCACTGCAGTAGTTTAATTAAATTAAATTATAATTACATATTTTTTATTATCAAAATGAATAAGTTTCCACAAAAACTGACGCCATGTTTTGAAATTTTATCAAAATTCATCTCCATAAATTTGAATTATTGTGAGGTCTATATATATATATATATATATATATATATATATATATTCAGATAGTTGTTGAGTGGGTGTTTCATTGGCTCCATGCATATGCATATATCTAGGTTTATTTACTGAGACAAATTCTTAGTTTAAAACCATTGGTGAGTCAAAAACTAAAATAAAAGTGGAACTGTTTTAAAACGAGGTTACCAGATTTGCTTAAATCTGCTATTGTAAGCGTTGTACTGTGTGTGTGTGATTCGAGGCCTGATGATGATATGGGAAATGACTTATCGAAAGGTCGCCAGTCAACAGAGGTTAGATCGTAACCCATTTCCAGTGGTTAGTATGAACGAGGTTGAAGCCTTCGGGAGAAAGGCACCAACGAATTCGCACCCAGCCAACAAGAAGCCAAAATCGATGCGTGCTTGGAAATGGAGATCAATCGGATCTTTGCAACACTGATAGGAAAAAGCGGCAATCCGCGAACACAAATCGAGGAGATTCAGCATTTAAAGCTCGCACTCATCATCATCATCATCATCATCATGTCCAGCCACACAAAATGTTTCACTGCGCAAACATTTAACCGATGAGATTCTATTTAACCTGCAAACGCATACTGCGATGCTATTTCTCAAGCTTATCAAGTAGATCAATCGGTTGACTTGGTCTCAAAAACAATAAAAACAGCGATTATTCATCTTAAATACCATCTGAAACTAAGCAAAAGTTTTTTTTAAATTACTTCTAAAATAGTCATAAACACACAGCAAAAACATTAAACCAATACCCTTGCAAGTGACCATTAAAGTGAACATTTGATTGGAACAGCGCGGCATTTTATTGCTAATCAAATTAAACAATAAATTGAACATGGCTTATCTACATACAATCAAACGCTCAATATTTCATTTAACAGTGACGCATTGTCAAATGCATATATTAAATGAACTTTCACACTAAGATCATTCACAATACACCAACGAATACTGCAGGCATATACTACTCACCTGACCTTTAACTGAATTCTCATCGATGAACAGAACAAAAAAATTGGTAGCCAAAATTTGCTAAAATCGTGTGGAAAATAAGCCTGAATTAAAATTTCGACCTTACAGGATTAGGCACTATTTGAAATAAACGCACGGGAAGACCCAACTTCGTTAATGAGCATATTTCAGATCAACGCCCCCAATCATCCACGCCAACAATAAGTGAAAAGCATTTTCTACTTTACAGACCAAAATAACTGAAAATAATTTTACTCCTTATGTGGTAGTTAGCCATGCGATGCTACATCAGGATGCACTGCAGTTAATGATATCCGCGACCAAATATCGGCGAGGTGGAATACAGGTTTTGTTTACAAAATGGAAATTTGAGAAGCCGCGCCAAATCGAAGTGTGTAAAATAAAGCGAAACAAAATGAAGGGTCATCCACATTTGGCTTAACTTACCACTGACAGAATTCGAAACACGTGGCGTCTTACGTGCCACCTCGTTTTGAGCACGACTTGAAGCAGATGCTGATCGCTTGCCATAATTTTGCTTTGTCTTCTTCGCGGGGGTGGGATCTCGCCGTTTACCCTGCGGTTGGTCACTGTCCACTTCACTGCTGCTGCTGCTGCTGCTGCTTTTCGTATTCTGTTTATCTTCATCTTCAGATGAGGCCTCGGGTGGCCGGCGCTCCACACTCGCGTTGTTGTATTCTCTCTCGTCCTCGCTCTCTGATGAAGCACTTTCATCATTAGCTGTTTTACTTCTTTTGGCGTCTTCCGCGTGTGGTGAAGAATCCACCTCAATTTTATTATTATACGAATTCTTCTCAACATGCCTGGCAGCCTAAAAAAGGTGCATACCGTTACGCGGATTAATTGAGAAAATGCAAATTTTACTGTCCGCGACGACGGCATATGTAATAAATAATGCATACGTCAAAATGACACACTGTGCAGAAGAAATAGCAACACATTACTTTCAATTGTCATGGCGTGGGGCTCCTCTGCACTGCATCGCTGACATCATCCTCAGGACTATTTTCAAAACGAGACAAGCTAACTAGGCCAACCAGACAGGGCTTTGTAAATTGATTTATTCACTCGGCTTCGTTTAAATCATTGTCAGCTGAGCATCACGAAACAATACTAAGGAAAGCAATTTACGAGCCGACCGACCCTATGCGACCACTGCCGGATGTACCATCACAGAGAAGGCCACTTACACATCCGGCTCGCCAAGATACCGAGGCAAGACTGATAACTGGAAGGAACCGCAGCAAGGATAGACCAGCTAATTGACGAATAATTACTGTTATGCGCGATATTGGTTACTACGTCTCGGGGCAATAGTGGGTCGGAATTGTTCCTAGACCACCAGTTAAAGTTTCTTTAACTATACGAACCACTGTAATCGGCGGACTTTGTGTAGAACGCTAAGAAATCCACTAAAACATGGAAAAACACTAATTAACTTTGACTCTTTCCTTTGTCAGTAGACACTCTCACTGGACAGCTAGTATGATGTCTACTCTGCCCTAGGCTCTCCACTAAGCAGAGCAAGAAGGTTAGATGTAGCCATGGTTATAGGTAGCATTGGTGCTCAAGTTGGGCGCATAATTTCATTTGAGCGAATGATACACTTTAAGAATATGGGTTAGCTGTGTAGAACATAGATTATACTTTATTAGCACAGGTTTCATACGTAATGTGAACAATTGCACCAAATGCCATCCTATAGCTCTCATTCAGTTGAGGACTAATAGAGGCAATATAGCAATCAGTTATAGATGGTATAGTTGCATTGAAAATTGTAGTTCGTTTTGAAAAACACACGTCCACTCGGAACACGCTCTCATTCTTTGCCTATTTCTACTACTATTTTGCCAAAATCTACATAAGAATAGGCCCCAAATAGATGCTTTCGAATTTAAACAGCAGTCTTACCAACAAAAATAAGACGACTTCTTAAATCGGAATTAATTTGCAACAATTAACAATGCAATGTGAAAAACGAGTCGAATATAAGAACCGAAAAGGCTAGCGTCATCATCATCATCATCATACTTCACAGCCATACAAAATCCAAAATTGAGGATGGCTTGTGTTCAGTTTCCTTTCTCCTAGATAGTCTGCCAACCAAGGCTGATGAGCACTATCTGGCCAGATGCCTATGGCAACAATTTCCTTCAGCAGCCAAAACTTTTCCCTTGTGTCTGACATGCTTGCTCTCATTCTGTTAAACGCATTTAACAATAAAAGTTAATTGCACAATTATACCAAACTCGAGGCCTCATATAAAACTGGATGACGGCCGTGTCTCCTTAGACCCGGCAAGGTTCATGCTATCATTCTCCGGCTGATTAGCGTGTGCCCGCCAGTCTTCACGCCGCAATTTCTATGGCTACGGACCAAAAAGCTAGCGAAGTCTTTTACAACAACAATAAAAGGAGATCTAGATCTTCCGCACGGTGAGATCTAGTGGAACCAATGTCAACAAGGCATAATTAATCAGGCCTTTCCAATGAACCATGCTAGTAGATAACTGAAAATTGTGTGTAGTGTGCGGCACGGTGGCTCAGTAGTTAGAGTACCAGATTCTGAAGCAGATGTGCCCAGGTTCGAGCCCTGTCCGCGGCAAATTCTGACCAGTACCCGATGAGTTCCCAATAAGAACGAAACTGGTCTGCTGGATGAATTACCTTTTCTACACTATACAAATCTTAGTTGAAAATGACATGTAAGTAATTAATGGGTCAGGTGTTTATATCAAGATCGCCACCTTGATTATAGTAAGAAAACGATCAAGGTTTCTTCGGTGACCACTTAAGCAAGCTGTGAAAGTGGCCTTCTCAAACAGTCCATGCGCTTATAGGAATTATTCCACCACTTTTATGCGGAGCATAGCCCACATAGGTTATCAGCAGCAAAAATGCAATGCTGAATGTATGCACAACGCAAATTTATAGGCAGTTCTGTTACACATGAGTGCAAATAGAGTTAAATATGTCATGTGCATGCAGACATTCCACAACCGCCTGTCGGATGAGCATAGCCAACATAGACTATCAGAGTGTTGAAATTCGTAGACACTATTTCTAATTCGAAAATAAGTACTCCCGGTAGACAAGCAAATAAGACACATTCATTGCTCTGGCTCAGTCAGATTTTACGTATGCGTTCAGTTCTTTTGCCAATTAGAGTGCTAATATTTCAGCCATCGCCAGATTAGCGTAAGGCACAAAATGGGGAAAATTTAACATTAAAAACTGTTGAAGTCAACCACAATAAAATTTAAGAACTTAAAACCAGTTGGTCTAATAGAATAGGTTCCATGGGCTAGGCATAGTTTTCGTTTGTAAATCTTGTGCTTTACCGTATCAAATAGTGGTCAGAGGCCATATTTTATGATTTCCATTAGCGTTTGCTAGCACAGCAAGAAGTCAACGTTAATTAGTGTTTTTTGAATGTTTTAGTGGATCTCTTAGAGTTCTACACAAAGTCCGCCAAATCCAGTGGTCCATACAGTTATATATATATATATATATATATATATATATATATATATACTGTAGTGAAATTAAAGTTGCTTTGGATGAAGAAAGATACAACTTATAATAAATGGTGTAGTCCAATCAGCCTGCGGAATTTGAACGAAACATCTGGTTCAAAGACATAAGGCCACAGGTAATTCTACGGTACTTGTACAAATGATTCACACCTAAAAATTATTATACCCTATAACAAGTGGACACCAACCAGCTCGTTGACAATACACGGCAACAAATATCCATAATCTGTTCTTTGAAAATAGACTTGCTCATCGGACTATGCATTATTACATAATTAAATTTGGCAGAATCGAGCGTATCATAAAATAATCTAAGCTACGTAAAAACAGTGTTCAGCGATGCACCAATTTTTTTATGCCAAATAAAATAGCTTAAAACTTACCTGCATTCTTGAAGACGATGCCTCAGAACCAGACTCCGCTTCACTATCTGTGAATACTTGGGCTGATTTCGTAGTTGAATCATTAACAGTACGATGTGTAGTGGCATTACCTCGAGTTGATTCCTCATCAGATTCAGCTTCACTGTCCAGTTCTGCAGCAGAGCGTGCATTAGCTAAGGAAATAAAATAGAATCAGTAAATGAAAAGAAAAAACAAAGTTAAGTATGAACATTGAATATAGTGGCTCTATGCTTAAATTGATTACCAGAAGTTCAGTTAACGTAATAATTCCCACGGCTTAGACCGACAGTACACAAAATCCAATTCAACAATTAACAGATACTCGTACAGATTTCAGTTTTACTATGGAATAGTATAACAAAAAACTATTGTTCTGAAAGTGATGTAACACTAACCGTGCCTATCGGGTACTTCCTCATCGCTTCCACCTTCAGTATCGGCATCTTGTTCTTGACTAGCATTACCATCGTCAACCTGCACATTTTCTTCATCCTCAACTTCCTCATCATCTTCGTCTTCTTCTTCTTCGATTTCATTCTCGAGCATGTACAAACGGCTAGTCTGAGACTTCAACTCATCGTCTTTGAAGTCACGATGCCGGACCACGAGGCGTGTACGAGTGTCTGTAATTCCAAAGCCAAGCTTACGACGTTTGCTCAACCGAACACGTGTTTCTAATTCATTATAGTAGACACCTTGTTTTGAGAAAATAACGAAATTAAAATGTAAACTAGAAACCAAATATAACAATTTCAATATGATAATCCCACTAAAAATAAACAAATAATTCAATATAGTAAGTCAACCTTATAGAGGATTTATTACAAAAACTGAGCAAAGGACAAAAGTGATTCGTCATACTGTGTCTATAATCGAAAATATAACAATCAAATATAATACTTTTTTACCCCTACGCTTTTAACTAATTTCGGAATGTTAAGTTTCTACTTTCATAGCCCCCAAATTAGACAAGTCGCCATAGACTCGAAACTTTACATCTGGGCACTCAAATACCATTTATGCTTACTGCATTCAAGTATTAAGTACTCTGCCATAATTTGCTCTACCAATTCTCCTCATTTTGTTTCAGAAAACTATCGGAAACTCGAAAATACTGATGGATAATCTGACGATATACAACTGACGCTGGTTATTCCTAGCCTTCCAACAGTCTTAATTTCATTCAACTGAAGTCAGTGAGTTCTGCACGCGAAACTGATATTTTGACTCTCGACATTCTTCAATGTAGTCGACGTTGCCCTAGTCCATACTACTTTACGGAAACTAAAAAAATTAGGACTGAGTATTCCGACAGTCGAGGTCTGAAGCTGGTCCTTCTTCACCTTCCAACACAGTCTCTAATTCGTTCATCCGACGACAGCAAATCCAGTATTGACATTCTGACTCATCACGAGCCTTAATCTAGTCGATCCTTACCTAGTCAAACGAAATCTCCCCTCAGAGCGAACTATCACGAAGTTGATGAAAGTTATTCTCTCTCACAACTCCCACCAGCTTTATCGTGAAATACTTTGCTAGTCACTATTTCATTCTACTTTACATATCCCTACTTTTGAATTGTACGTTAACATTTCAATTGCTGAGCCAGTTGGCCTTTGATTCCAAACAAATTTATCATTATTGCAATGTTTTATATGATATTCTTCTATAGGAATTTCATATTCCACATCCTGTCAAATAAAATGAGCAGAAAACATGTGTTCATAGTTTAACTGGAAAACGCACAGAAAGAAGTGACAGACGCATTATTCATTGTCATCTCAGGCTCGTATAAACAAAATACGTTGAACCAAGCGACCACAAGACTACAAATATTTTCGCTGTGTTTTTTCGTAGAATTGTTAATCTTAAACATTTTAATTGATCAATTTATTACCTGATTGTGTAACATCAATAATATACGTGTTTAGTTAGGTTGTAAAAAATGCCAAGCTGAATAAAACCTCCGAATAGGAATGTATTCAAATGAACGACCAATAAAATACGGATCTCATTTACAAAGCATTGCTATACTACAAATAAACATCAAACTGATATATGAAATATCATGCTTTAAGAGTACATTTTGTTCAAAATTTTTTTAAACCAATGTTGTTAAGAATGCAACAGAAATACATGCTAATTTACCATCATTTCTAAAAATGAAGCAATAATTCTCTTCGTAATTCGCCATAGTCTTATTTTTTACATTCCAATTGTATTCACGCGCAAGTTCATATTCGTACGTAGCATCATCTGAGTACTGCACTCTATTCTCATGATCAAGTTTACGCTGCATCTTCGTCTCCTCGGTGGGCAGGAAATATGCAACAAAGTGATCTCCAGTTTCATCAACCATACCACGAATAACCGCCTGGTTAACTTCTTCGCGGGAAGATGTTGAGTCGCTACGTGTTCTTGACGGATCATCGTCGAAAATGACCTGTGCACAAGGAAATTGCCACAAAGAGAAGTCGGGGAAAATCGGCAAAACTTCTACAGCATGAACATTCGGTTTACTATAGTGCTCGGTAATAGGAATTTTCGCTGCTTTGAAAGTCTCCTCAATTGCTCTAATTTGGCTTTCACAATTACGATAAGCTGGTTCTTCGTTAAGTCGCTTTTTGATACCGTACCCAATTCTGAAGTAAACTAAAATAAACTTACTTCGCCTCCACTTTATCTGCTTTGCTCCAACGATTGAACAACTCAGTAGAAATGTACTCGGTTTTTCTCAGCCAAGAAACAGAACGTTGATGTCGTGAAGTCCTAGCATTCACCATAGCAGGATTTTCATCTTCTAGCAACAACTTATCATGAGGATGAAGAAACGCTATTGTAAATTAAAATAAACATCAAACCATTTTTATCTATTTTAAAGATATCCGGATCTACCAAATCTACTTCAACACCAACATCAGTTTCGGTAAGAAAATCATGCTTATAACTCCTTTCTAACGAGGTAGCAACATATTGCACAAACCTTAAAATTAATGAACAAATACAACCTTGAGTTATCAAATGTATATGTGAGGAATTTTGGATCAAATGGTAAATCAGGAAGTGTATTTTGATATTTTATCCTGCACAAAAGACTTTCAGGACTATAAAATAAATAAATATTTAACATACCGAATTTCCTTCTCGCGGTCTTTGGATGAGCTTGAAGAATCATTTCTTTCAGAATTTTGTAGGCTTAACATCGTAATTATCTATTTCGCATATATATTAAAAATAAAGAAAGTTCAATTTAATTCAAACTATATTGATAAATTATCTTCTGGCCAATATTAAAAACAGATAAATGCTCTATATGATTTTAAAGACATTTGAGATAAATAATCAGAATGACATATTTAACATATAAATTAGAGGTAGATATCATTATATTGGGAAATAAATTAATTGGCCAAACTGCAATAGCGGTATTTAAGGTTTTTGTATATCACGATCGTATAAGGTTCATACACAACGCGCTGCAAGATATTGTACGACTGTGGCAAAAAATTAGTAAAAATAAATAGGTCCTTAAAGAGAATCGGTGAATTGTTTTGAAGAAGATATTTCCTCAAACAAAATTAAAGCGACATTTAATGATAAATTTAAACCGCCATGGCTGTGTGAAACGAATATTATATAAAAATCACTATTCGTTAATTTTCTTGAATATTTTTTGCTTAATTACTTAACATTATATATACTTTTGAATTGTGCGTAATTTCAGATTTGGTTATCTGTACATGATTAGCCTGACTTTCCTCAACAATTTGCATTCATTTCTTTTCTCCAATTTACGTTTCTAATTACTCGATTTTATATACCTGCTATCATTTTATGTTTTGAATCGTACATATTTGGGAAGTTCCGGAACAGGTAAATTAATAATTCTGTTTTTTCGCGTCTTATTTCTTTCCCGAGTATTTGATCAGGTGTGTAGAGGTTAAATTAATTATTGGACACCAATTAACCTCTCATATAAAAATAAATCAATTTTTATTTTTGGACATTTGATGTTATTGCTGGTTTCGTAAAACAATATTGTAATTTTTGAAAAATATTGTAAAATGTTTTGGAAGTTCTTTTGTTCATATTGTCGAAGTTTTGGACTTGTCTTGTGGAAGGAAATGAGAGAGTTTTGATCTGAGTTTCTGAATTGCATAAGCGGGACACTGCGTGGTTCCATCTCCGACTCTTTGTGAATAAAACTTTGTAATCTTCTCGTCGTTTTGTTCTTCTTAATTATCAGCGAAAAGAACCACAAATTTGCTTTGGGTATTTAAAGTAAATATTTGGTTTAAGATCTCAATCATTCCAGTTCAGTATCCTGTGGATATCAGCGTATCCGGGTAAGCTTACTTAATTAATATAATATATATAAATTACAAGTAATTTAATAATATCATGTCTGGTTTATTAAATACTGAGGATACAGAGCAGTTGGCTAGTGGACTTAAGGGTTGTAGCTTAAGAGATAGTTCAGAGGAACTTAAGTGTTCCAAGATAGATGATCATTCCGCATATGTGGATTTTCAGGGCCTGGCATCCAAGAGACCCTCTTATGGTAGTGACCTAAGAGCCTCTACACGTGCATTGCTACGTAAGAATTACATAGTCCGTTGCCTAGCACTAAGTTATTAAATATATATTTAAGCTCGTATAACATGGAAGCTAAGCTTAAGTTTGAGGACACTAGCAAGTGGACACAAGATAAAGCAGACATGAACTTAATTAATGTGAACGAAAATGCTAGCTTATCATACTCAAATGGGTATATTAAGCCTGAAAACTACTTTGCATCTATGGGGTTCTCACTTACTAAAAGGGTTGGACTCTCTACGTTGTTAACGACGCACAGTATAATTTTTTAGAATAGAATAGACTAAAATTAAAGATATTTTCATTTATTTATTTATTTATTTACGTTTTTCAGGACTATACTGCAGTTTTGTTTACTAAGCAAATATTTTACTAAGCAATGTCTATTCTGTTAACAAATTTCAGTTGACTAGCAACCAGTCTAGTGGAAGTGAAACCGGTTCCTCTTTAACCCATGCAAATTCTTTTTATCCCTAAGCTTTTACATAGTTTTGGAGCGAGAATACTCTGGCTAGCCTCTTCTTTCAACTTTGATACTCAAATTCAAATATGGACTCCTTGATACCATTTCTAGTTTATCAGACCCAAATGGGTATATTAAGATTGAAAACTATTTCGTATCTACAGGGTTCTCACTTACTGAAACGATTGGAGCCTCCACGTCGCTAACAGACGCACAGTATAATTTTTAGAATAGAATAAAATAAAATTATAGATATTTTCATTTACTTATTTATTTATTTACATTTTTCAAGCCAATGCTGCCGATTTGTTTACTATGTAAATATTTTATTAAGCAATATCTATTCTGTAAGCAAATTTACTCAGTTATTTTAATAGTCCAATTGGAAGAGAAACTGGTTCCTCCTTAACCTATAACACTTCTTTTTATCCGTAGGCTTTTATCTAGTTTTGGAGTGTGAGGTCTCTTCTGGATAGCCTTTTCTTTTAACTATTCGCCTTTGATCCTCAAATTCAACTATGGATTCCTTGATACCATTTATAGCTTATCAGACTCAAATGGGTATATTAAGACTGAAAACTATTTCGCATCTACGGGGTTCTCACTGACTAAAAGGGTTGGAGCCTCTATGTCGTTAACGACGCACAGTATAATTTTTAGAATAGAATATAATAGAATAGAATAGAATAGGATAGAATATCTTTATTTGGATTCAAACCACACATTTTCCATCAAATAATAAAATTGGAAAATGTACAATATAAAAAAAGTTATCACATCACATAAAAATGTGCAATTAGTCTCATTTAGATAAGAATATCTCACTAGTTGTGCTGTACAAAATATCAATATCAGAAGGTTCGGCTGTAAGGAATACTAGATACATCATAAAATAGGAAAAATTAAGGTATAAATCGAGCGTAACATTGTGCAAAAAAATGAGAATTATGACTAGCAATTGATTGCATGCATTGTTGACTAGCATGATGATAAAATGTATAACCTTTCGATTTGAATAATGCTAATGTAACACGCGGCTCCGTGTTACAACCCAACGAAGGTCAATTTTTACAAACGCTGTGCTCTTTAAGGTCAAATATTCTAACTATGTCCTTAAACAATATTTCTCTTAGCTGTGATTTTAGGAACAATCTCTTTTAGTCTCAAGCATTTTTAATTGATATTTCTTGAACTGCAATTTTACTTGTAATTAATAGTGTTTTTATAAAAAAAACAGAACCGCGCTCGAAACGGAAAAAACACGCGGTGAACTATTGTCTCAGTGAACTTATTTCGTTTAGTTGCAGAAGTTACGCATTGGATTTACCGTGGTTAACTATCCGAACTTCAGAGAGTAATTGATTAATATAATAACCTGAGGATAAAACACTGAACTAAATATTTGTGAGTTTTTTTGTCATTGAAGTCGTTATACGGATTATCCAGAACGTATTTTTGGCCTGGCATGCGACGAGATATCAAGATGTGGTCAAAACAATGTCTAGAATGTCAGAAATGCAAAGTGACGAGACACACCAAAACGGCGCCACAAGTCATTCAAGTGCCCAAAGTCCGATTTACACACATACACGTTGATCTGGTAACCTTACCTGCCGTGAACAACATGCGATATCTACTGTCAATACGGGACCGCACCACTCGATGGTATGAGGCCATACCACTTCCAGACATGAAGCAAGAAACTGTCAGTTATACTCTAGAGCTCAATTGGTTCGCTCGGTTCGGTGCTCCAGCTGAAGTGATAACTGATCGTGGCGCACAATTTCTCGGAGAGAAGTTCACAGCCCTACTGCAATACTACGGTGTCAAACACTCTGTGACCGCGGCTCGCAAGCCGAGAGCAAATGGTTTCGTTGAAAGGCCACACCGAGAACTGAAATCGGCGCTCAAGACTAGCCCAGAAAAAAATTGGCTTGCGGCTCTACCGAAAGTACTCCTATCAATGCGTACAAGACCTCGTGAGCCGATCAAATGTAGCTCCGCTGAAATGGTATTTGGCGAATGTCTACGGCTGCCTGGCGAACTAGTCCGATCACGCTCTGAAACTGCATTAACGATGAACGATCCGACATTTCTGTTTCCACTTCGCAGTTTTCTACAATATAACGCTCAGAATCGGCCGATCTGTCCTACACGTCAGCAACATGGCCCAATCTATAAACGCAAAGATTTTGATAGCTGCAAATGGTTCTTCATCAACAACGATATGGATAACAGGATTTTAGCCAAACCGAAGCGCGGTCCTTATCGTGTGTTAGATCGACGTCAGAATTACATCATTCTGGAGATTAATGGCAAAGCTGAAGCGGTCTCCAAGCACAGACTATCCCCAGCCGACGTTGATCCAGATGACCCGCTGTTTCGCGATGTAGACCTATCAGGCGGTGAAGAAACGAGAACGCCACCCCCAGACAGTCTTGCTGACATCGGATTGACGCCCGACGTCCCATCAACAACCGAGCCAACTGAAGCCGTCACGCCGCCGCGAGATATAGAAGAACCAGAATCAGTGTTGTCAGAGCCAAAATCAGTCATTACACGGTACGGCAGAGCAATAACACTTCCTGGAAGGTTAGCCCCCTTCATGGTGTACTAATTTTCATTGTCGGGGGGGTGTATGTAACACGCGGCTCCGTGTTACAACCCAACGAAGGTCAATTTTTACAAACGCTGTGCTCTTTAAGGTCAAATATTCTAACTCTGTCCTTAAACAATATTTCTCTTAGCTGTGATTTTAGGAACAATCTCTTTTAGTCTCAAGCAGTTTTAATCGATATTTCTTGAACTGCAATTTTATTTGTAATTAATAGTGTTTTTATAAAAGAAACAGAACCGCGCTCGAAACGGAAAAAACACGCGGTGGACTATTGTGTCTCAGTGAACTTATTTCGTTTAGTTGCAGAAGTTACGCATTGGATTTACCGTGGTTAACTATCCGAACTTCAGAGAGTAATGGATTAATATAATAACCTGAGGATAAAACACTGAACTAAATATTTGTGAGTTTTTTTGTCATTGAAGTCGTTATACGGATTATACAGAACATTTTTCTTTATAACATGAATCATTTTAACTTTTGTTGTCTAGAAGACGGAAAATTCAGTTTAACTGTGAATAGTGTTAAAGAACTATTTGCATAAAATCTGTTTTTGCAGCTGACCAACATATATTCAATTTGAACTAACTGTGAATTATGTTACTATTTGCAACATTATATCTAATATACGTATGACCAGATGTTTTTGCCTTCTCACATCAAACATCCGAAAATGATCAGAGACTGATTAGGCGCACGGGTAATAATAATAGCCACCATTGATATGGAGGACGGGTACAAATTTCACGAACTAGAAAACAACCCCGCAAAAGTCCCCAACACTAAAGCTTGGAGATAAAAATCTCAAAAAATTATGTTTCTGCTAACAATTATCCATGTATTTTATTCAACCATGAGAATGTATTATCATAATCAAAAGAAAAAATATTAACAGGATTGTAGACTTTTTCTAGTCCAGTAGATAAAAATTTAAAAGAAATCTTGGATGGAGGCGTTTTTCTAAGCCCCTTTGGTAATAGATAATAAATTTTGTAGATATTTGAAAAAGATAATATCTTGCTCGCAACATTCCCCACCAAAGGAGGAGATATTGCCAAGTGACCAGATCTAGTTCCAACTTCATGACTCTTTCTTATTGGTTTCATATAGGCACCAGTCCACTGGTTCAAATGGAAAACTTTTATGCAATAGCACATCCTCCGAAACCATACATGTTTTTAGTGATACAAACTGTAATCTAGAGGCGTATATAGTGCAGGAAATAGGACTAATTTGTTTTGCAACTTTTCTTTGTACAGCTTCTATCTTATTGGAGAAACTCTTTTTAATGGATTCCAAGTAGCGACAGCATATTCTAGTATCGGTTTAATCCATATTATAAACATTTTAAGTTTTATGTAATTCGATAAGATATTTTGATTTATTAGGGCCCATCTTTTCTTGGCACTGCCTACTATACTTTCAATATGTCTCTCAGCAGAAGC
The DNA here is from genome assembly GCA_029291075.1 of Eudiplozoon nipponicum. Lineage (NCBI taxonomy): Eukaryota > Metazoa > Platyhelminthes > Monogenea > Mazocraeidea > Diplozoidae > Eudiplozoon > Eudiplozoon nipponicum. The sequence goes on from JAQBSW010002671.1 coordinate 84,004, forward strand.
TGTACATTGAATAGTTATGCCTAAATCCTTTATTTCTTGCATAAGTTTAATCTCAAATACATCATTAATCACAGCATCATGAAAATAAACATAATGAAAGTTTGTTCTGTTACCTATTTTTAAAGCTCTCGTCTTTTTATTGTTTATTCTCAGCCCTAGTGTAAACAAATATAATAATAATAATAATACATTTATTTGGCATCAAAGGCCAACTGGCCCAATCATTGAAATAGCAAATCAAGGGTAGAATATGTGGAGGTGAGTGGAATTGTGACTAGCAAAGTATTTAATAGCAGGGGGAGGGGTTGGGGAGGGGAAAAGTTATCATTAACAACAAGATAGTTCAATCTGGTGAAAAATAAATATAAGCGAAATTCCATTTGACTAGACAAGATCAATTGGAGATAGTCCGTGAAGTATCAGATCTACAAGGTGGATGTGAGATCGAAAACAAAGATGAAGATGAAAAGTTGGCGGCCCGGAGGTAGACGTCGACCGCTTTGGTGAACAAGGTAACGGAGCTACCAATTCTATCTGGTGTTCTACTCCTATTTTCAAACCTATTCTTTTGGCACTAAAAGGTTGAAACACTGCTAGGTGCTTCTCGATTATATCAGCAAAGTCATGTGCGACTGTTGGACGAGGTAAGAGAACTGTTCTAACTGCCGACACGTTAGACTCATTATTTAATGCTGTCCCTACGCCTTCTGTGATAGTCCTAGCCTTGGGGTCTAATGCCAGCTTGAAATGTGTCAAGAAATCCATGCCAATGATATGGTCCTTGACATCGGCTACTAGAAAATTCCATAGGAAAGAAGATTTCTGGCCTAATTTTACAGACATTTCTTTCATCCCTTTTACTTCAATTGGACTACCATTCGCGGCCCATAGTTGATAATCAAATGTGGGGCAATCTGCTTCCACCACGTCTGACCTAACTATGCTTACCTCCGCACCCGTGTCTATAAGAAATTCTAATCCAGATAATTCATCCTTAATAATGAACTTGTTGCTGGACACTCCGGCAATGTTTTCAAGATCCCCGCTTAGTGAGAATCGGACTCTCTTGCCTTTTATCTAGGTGCTATTTATACTAGTCGCCTCTTTTGCTTTGAGTATGCCTTTTAAAGGCATATCTGGGAGCCTTTGCAATGGAACCCCCCCTACGGCTCCTACTAGTGGGGGTTTTTCCCTTTTCCCGGTGACGGATTTCTCTCAACCCGTTTTGTGCTTCCTTTCCATTTGGGTCCACCTAATCGCGGGTAATTATAATTTTCATCTTGGCACTTCGCACTGCGTCCATATTCGGCCTGTGCCTTACCCCATCCGCGTGGCCCTTCGAAGCGTTGACGCGAGTAACTCCTTCGGCGTCTAATATACTGGACCTGACTCTGAAGTTGTGCGACATCACTACGCAAGCTAGCAACTTCCCTACATAAGAAACGCAAACTTTCTTGTGTGGTCAGGTGGTTTTCGGTATCTGCCCTCACTGGCTGCATCGTTACAGAATCTGCCATTACAGCATGTACTTGTGGTTCTTGCTGTTTATACACGCCGTCTAACCCTCTGAGTTTTGTTGGCCAATCTATATTCATTGTGTCAAACACTTCCATTGTTGTTCTGAGCCTAACTGGTAACTCAGCTGTAAAAATGGAGTTGACCACATCACTAGATATATTCAACCTGGAAGCTTTCGTGCAAAGGCGTTCATAAAATTCGGACGGTAACTGACGTCCCATTTTTTCTAAGCGTAATAATTCGCACATTTGCGCTGTTCTTCCAGGCTGATATCTCTGTTGAATTTCTGCCATTAATAACTCAAATGCGTTGTACGGCTTTTCCTTTACAGTTCTGTCTCTGAAATTTTCCAAAGCATTTCGGAAATTCTCAGGCAATGCCATCCATGCTGCAACAAATTTCTCCATAGGGTTCACAATACAGTAAGCCTCAAATATCATTTGGGCATCTCCTACCCAACTTGCATGTTTCTCTGACTTATACTGTGGTAGACTAAATATACTTGGACTGGCGCGGTCGCCAAATTTTGTTGAGGCCCCTAACCTATTGGTGTTAGTAAGCCCCCTAGATGCCAGTTCGCTAGAAGTCCTAACATTTACAGTAGAGTCTGTTTTGCCTACATTGTTATCTGTGTCAATAAGATTTAAGTCCATTAGGTCCTGCCCTAAATGAAATACATCTTCTAATTTAATATCGGCATTCATGATCAAGAATTATGGTACTCAAATTGACAATTATTTTATCCGTTTGGAAGGTGAAAGTTGGAAAGCTATATCTTCAGCAATAATCTGCTTTGATGTGTACGTGACCCACAATAATAAATAAATTACCTGTTCCAAGACTCCTCCTCAGTGTTATATTATATCAGAACACAAGGCAAGTGTTGAAAGATATTTATTGGATAATGTTGTAATCGTTATTATGGAGAGAAATGTTAAAAATGCAGCAAACGAAAATCTACAACCAGCTCGGAAGCACGATACTCAAAAACTGAAAATAGCGCACAATTATAAAAATCAAGTCTTTTAAACAAAGAATGTTCTGGAAAATAAAAAGAAAAAAATTCTTTTTAAATAAAATTGTTACAATCAGCTATGGTGGTTTAAATTTATCATTTAAGGTCATTTTATAAAAGGCGGAGGATTCAACATCCTCTACATCTGGTTCATGGTTGCTGCTTACTCTGCTTGTGGTTTAGCGGTTAAGTTATTTGAATAAAAAATTAGGAATTTTAATGGCAGTTGAAAATCAGATGGTCTTATTTGTATTCATTCTAAGTATCCACGATTTTCTTTTGTGAGTGTTAGATTTGCACTTTTAGTTCCGCGAAAACCCGATTGATCCCCATTTGAAAGTACGCATCGAGTTCGTTTTCGTGGTGGCTGGTATTTGATTTGCCCACTCATTCTGAAGTTTTCGACATCATTCGTACGAACAACTTGAAATGAAATACGAATAAATCTTTGTATTTGTATTCATTCTGCATTAGTTAGTTTCTGCCTATACAAGCAGTTCATTCAATACATTTCTCCAGCTTATTTATTCGGAAACATAGATTGGAACCTTGTTTTTACCTAGTTTATCTAATAAATTGAAGTAGACGATCGACTTTCTAGCTGGCGTGTATATTCTTGTTACTTCATTTATAAATTGCATAGTTGAAAATATCACGTTCGCATGCAGAATGCATTTAATATTTTGAAACAGCACCTACGGAATGAAAGCTAATGCGCCAGTCTTTCATGTCAGTTTTGATTGATAACACGTGGTGACTAACCATAAAATATAATGGGAGGTTCGTCAATGATTAACCGTGCTAATTAAATTGAACAATAGGAGTAACACTAATGGCCTCTCTCTTAGTATATTTTTTCTCATGAACTAACGCATTAAGCTGCACTCCCCTTCGTATTTGGTAAATAGGGAAATGGTTTTCTGCGGCTAAATTACTCTGAAATTGTTTTAGGTCTGCTGAATAGAGAAATAAGTACCTGATCCATGTTTTACTCAACAGGGAGTTTGCTTCCACTGTCTTCAATTTGACTGCGAATATTTAAACTTTCAGTTTTGGAAGCCCTTTTCAATAGAAAGCACATCCCACAAACAATCTGTTAAACGATGTGTCAATTTTTGAACATTATTCATATTTTAAATTTTCATTCGTAATTTTTATTTATTTTATTATTTTTATCACTGCTATTAGATATTAAATATGGATGAAGCAGTATACTTCAAGTTAACAGATCTCTGAAGTTCTGTAGTGTATTACATTTTGTAATATATGTACTTTTTGTATTAAAGATTTCTATAGTCTCATTTTTTTTGTTGACGAACAGGGAGAATGCTGTGGATACAACAATTATACGGACTATAGCGAAAAAAGTAAGTTTTGTAAAATTTATCATTTATATACCTATATAAAAAGTCTACTTTCACTATTTTGAGGTTATAGGGCTGTTATATGCATTATGCCCATTTCGTCCAATTTTTAAATATTTTCTGGATAACTTAAATGGTTCTTAACATTTAAACGCCATTCCATGACTCTTGAAGCAGACTTTGAATGTTATCATACCAATCTTATCACAGCAGAAACCGTATGAGCTAGTCCTGCTACTAATGATACTACTAATACTACTACTACTACTACTAAGAATATTGCTAGTATTACTATTGATACGCCAACAATTACTAGTACTATTACTCCCGTGTAAAGATTACATAAGCAAAATATAATGGTGCTTGACTCCATCAACCACCACAGTTATCGAAATCAGGCTTCCGTACCTGATATAACTACCAATTTCATTGTAGTTAACCATCTGCACAACTCAGAGAAACTACCGTCAGTCACAGGTAACGACACATTTCCAACTTCCGTGATTATCATCAGAGTACAATGGCAAACTGTCTAGCAAGAATCAAACCAAAATGCGCATATAAGGAAAAATAAATTAGATATGCAGCTCTCGTCTACAATATTTACGTATAAGTTGCGCCTGAATAGAAACGTCGATTAAGTAATGTCTCCTAAATCACGAACATTAAAATTCTGTAGCTTTCGTCACATAAATACAAGCCATTTAATTAAACTATATATGATTGTGTGGGTGGTGATAACAATTCTTAAAATTAAGTTCCCATGCTAGATATTTATAGTAATCTAGTTGATTTCTATCAGTCGCACAAATTGCAAAATCTATTTTCGCTCACACGTAATGACGGCTTTCGACTTTCTATAATCATCGTGAGAATACGATGGCAATTTGACCACCAAGGATATGTACATGGAAAGCGAAATTATATCTACAGTTCTCAACTCTAGTGGTCTTGCGTACATTGTACTGGCTACTTGTGCAATCACTGAGTGTTTCATTGGTATAATTTATGAATAAGTGCAAAAGCTGCAAAAGGTTCATGTTCTTGACTGCATAGAATTTGTGTAATCAGCATTTACACAAGAAGTGTGTATACGAGTTTACTAGAGATGAGAGCCGCATATCGAATTCGCTCTTTCTATATATGTATGTATTACAGTTTCCTTCCTGCTAGTCAGTTTTCCGTCATGATCTGATGCTTGTCATAGAAGGTAAAAAGGCGTCACTACGCATATGACTGACGTTAGCTTTTCTGTTATGAGACTGGCTAAATGCAATGGGATTTTTATTTATATCAAGTTCGCAAACGATATTTATTTACGCTACCATCACTCCTCTAATCACCGTTTGTTTCATTGTATGACTATCGTTCTTTGGTATATAAAAGAAAAATAAGTAGCTGGTTTAAGAATGTGGAATAATAGGACGGTACAATCTCCTAGACGAATGTGTAAACCTGTAATAGTGAAGCTAACATAATCTGAAGTCAACGACAATGCAAGTAGCTGGTTTGTAGTAGTAATTCGCTATCTTGGTTACATTTGTCTATGACTATACTGGCTGCCAAATCGCACCAGACATTTTCACCTAGTGCCAGATAAGCGCGTGGCACAGTTGATAGACAGTGACATAGAATAACCAAATGGTGAAACCACTCTCATTCAATTTGGATGATCTAGGATATTATGGTTTTCAAGGCTTGGATCCTTATGTTTATCGTTATCATTATTTGCAACTTTATCAAAATATGACACCGGATGTACTTATTGGCGATCCTTTGGTACAGTTTTTGTGCTCATCTAATGTGTTTGATATATGTGTAAAATTCACTAGAAGCTGGGTATGGATGATGAAATGGCTCAATTCATGTCGTGGCGAAGCTTAATTGGGGATTTAGCTTCGTTGTGAATTTCAATTTCCCTGTTGTTTATTGTATAAAGTACTGGGTTGCACTGCCCTTGTTTGTCAAGTGAGGGATTTACGTATAGACTAAATTTTATTCAACTTTCTTCTGAAAATTTCTCATAATGAAGATTGACAAATAATCTGTTAAGAGCATCTCTTTTGGAAGGCGGTCAGGAAATATTATCCATTAGAAATTTGTGGCTTTTTGTTCCATTTAATATAAAAATTGCATAATTATTTGACAGTAATTTATGATGGAATGCAGGTGACAAAAATAATGTGCTTCAGGAGAAAGCTGACTAGATTAGCTAATTCTTTATTATTGAAGTGTGATTCTCACCATCTTATGTTTACCACAAATAGGCCTCTGAGAAGCTGATCTCTTAGGTATTTATGTTAGTATTGGTTTATTTGTGTACGTACTTTTAGAAAAGTCGGCTCCATATGAAGGGTTTGGCTAACCGAAAATCTAGCGTTACTATGTAACTAAATAATTATTGTAGCATACGCCAGGGTGGCTCAGTAGTTAGGGCCATAGATTTTAAATCAGATGCGCCGGGTTTCAAGCCCAATCGACGGCAAATGCTGGACATCGCTTTACGAGTTCCCGATAATAACCAAACGGTCTAACGGATGAATTTCCCTTTCTACAATATACAATGCTTAATTTATTTTTTTTTAAATGTATTGCTATAATGAGACTGGTGTCTATATCCAGCTTGCTACCACAATTTGCATTACTGTTTTCTTACCTGCGTAGTGTGATGCCTGTTTCATAATGACAGACTGTGGGTGATTAGTTGGAATGTTAGTTCTAAAGAGATGCCATTTTAGGCTAATCCTAAAGGAAAGGCTAACCAAAAAATTGTTATAACATAATTGTGAATTGTGCACAGCGTGCGGCAGGTGGCTCAGTGGTTAGAGCAACAGATTCCGAATAAGACGTGTCCAGGTTCGAGCCCTGTCCGTGGCAAATATTGGACATTAAGTAAATAGTTCACAATTAGGACAAAACCGGACTACTTGATCAACGCTTTGTTTAAACTAAAGAATGCATGTATATAATAATCGAAATTATGATTAAAATAATTGTTTTGTCCACCCGCAAAATGAATAATCTTTTAGTTGTAAAAATGTTCAATTCAAAACAACTTCATCAGGGGGCGGCGTGTCTGTTATATAATGACAGTGTGCGGGTGGCTGGTTGGAACTTTAGACCTAAAAAATGCTACATTGGCTCCATGTGAAAGAAAGGCTAATCAATCAACATAATATATAACTGAAAATTGTGCTTAGTGTTTGGTGTAAAGGTCCAGTAGTTAGAGCCACAGATTCACAGGCAGATATACCCAGGTTCAAATCCTTTCCGTGGACAATTCTGGACAGCACTAGAAGTGTTCGCAATACGGATGTAACCGGTCTACCGGATTGATTTCTTTCTACATTGTTCGATATTTAGTTTAAACTGAAAAATGTACATATATATTGTGATTAATGTTTTAATGATGCTCGACACCTTGATCTAAATAACTTTTAAGAAATGACCACAGAAGAAATAAAAGTCACTTAATGTATGAACAAATATGCCCTAAAAACCAATATAATGTACATCTTAGCAGGCTATACTACGTCATTCGCCAAAATAATTCTTTGTTTACCTGTAGTTTTAACGCGAACTCATAGACGGGATCTGTCATGCTCTGAAGTAATAGTCGTCTGTTTTCGAAATGATGACATTTGTACTTGTTTCTTATCATTTCCTAATATAATTGGAGTTAGAATATGCTGCTGCTGCTACTTGGAATCCATTAAAAAAGGGTTTGTCCAATAAGATAGAAGCTGTACAAAGAAAAGTTGTGAAACATATTAGTCCTATCTCCTGCACTATATACGCCACTAGATTACAGTTTGTATCATTGCAAACTTTATGGTTTCGGAGGATGTGCTATTGCATAAAAGTTTTCCATTTTAACCAGTGGACTGGTGCCTATATGAATCCAATAAGAAAGAGTTATGAAGTTAGAACTAGATCTGGACATTTGACGATATCTCCTCCTTTGGTGGGGAATGTTTCGAGCAAGTTATTCTCTTTTTCGAAAATTTACAAAATTTAGATTAAATGCCAAAAGGGCTTAGAGAAACGCCTCCATCTAAGATGTCTATTAAATTTTTATCTACTGAACTAGAAAAAGTCTACAATCCTGCTGATATTTTTAATTTTGATGATGATAATTCTTCCTAATGGTTGAATAAAAGACAAGGATAATTGATATCAGCAACATAACCTCGTGAGATTTTTGTCTCCAAGTTTTTTATTATTAAATTTGAAATATTATGCATTATATCATCATTTTAGTCAACAATACACACGATCAATTGCTAGTAATGGTTCTCATTTTTTGCATAATGTTACACTCGAGTTATACTTTATTTTTTCCTAGTTTTGATGATGAATCTATTAATCTTTACAGCCGACCATTCTGTTGATATATTTTACAGTTCAACTAGTGAGCTTTACTTAACTACATGAGACTGATTGCACATATTTATGTGATGTGATATCTGTTTTGTATTGTACATTTTCCAATATTATTATTTGATGGAACATGTGTGGTTTGAATTCAAATAAAGATATTCTAATCTATTCTATTCTAGAATACAGAACTCAAATGCTGGCTTTAACCTATCAATAGATACTCGTATGCGAGACCCGTTGTAGTCAACAATAAAAAAATTAACACAATACTATATTATGGAATAAGGTCCAGTGTTTTATGGCTTGAGTGTGGACTGTTCTGTGTCATTTCGTAAATGAACCTATTTAAAAGCGTCTAGTGCCTTTGAAACTTAAACCAAAGAATGGTGCACTCGAGTAGGTTTCTGACGCAGAATGTTTTGAATACGCTTTAGTGGCTGAATAACTGCCGCCGTTGGAGGCTTATCACTTATCTCGAAGCCGCTCATCCGATCTGCAGGTAGTCGCGGATTATGGTCAAAGGTAACTTCGCAACTGACACATTTAAACTGTTACGATACCTAGAGCGCATGCCGAAGAAAACCAGTGCGAGTGTGGTAAGCCAATTGGATTTTTCTCGTGAAACACCTAACGCAGTCTTCAACTCGCGACGTTTGCGATCAATCAGGCCGTATTCTTTTAGAGTCGGACGCTGTCGTTCGTCGCACATCTGCTCAAATTTTGTAATGTTTCTTGGAGAATGCGGAGCATTTATTTGCTACCTTGTTCAGTAGGCACTAAATGTGCTACACCAAGCTTTGCCATCCAATGTAGAAGTAACTTGTGAGTGGCTGTTTAGCGTCATTATTTTGAGCCCTCTTGTATTACAATCTGTTATTTCATGCAGTACAAGAAACCACGCACTACAAGAAGTAAGCGATTTCTCGTGGATAAAAAATTCGAGCAAGTCATTGTTTTTGAGCACAAAAATTAACTAATCGTCTCCAATATTAGACATACTCAGAATCATCAACATCGTGACCTATTTGAACAATGCAACTTAGGCTGTGGGGATAGCCAGTATGTACTTCGCCTGGGTTTCTAAGCTAAATTTGTAATACTGCACATCCGCGACTTAAAATGTTGACTGGAAGAAGATACGACATAGACCAAAGGAGACTGAGATTTTCTAGGTTGTGTTTTAATTTACTGGGCCTCAGAGGCCATCATGTTATTGGAAAGTTACATGTTAAAAATGATAACTCAGCGCAATTATCAACCACGAATGCTATCCGCGAGGTTCGATCTGAAACAAATATTAGCCGCACGGATTTTTGAATAACATGAGTAATACGCGTCTATTCTATTTCCGCTGCAAGATTTTTTGGCGTTTGAATTTGTGGACCACTGGGCAAATTCACAATGGGTGCTGTTTCGGCAAGTTTGCTTGCATCTCTTTTTTACAAGCTCTTAAGTGCAACGATCTGTACACTACGTTTTTTGTAGGAACACTTGAATACACTAGGCTGGCAACGAATGACCGCTTGATTTTCTGTATTTAAACCTGCCTGTTGCGTAGACTGTGCTCTGAGGAACAGGAAATCCAAGGATGGTGTGAAGACAATTGTGTATCATTTGTACGGAGCTTTTGTACTAAGTACATGAGTTGAGATATCTTACTGAAAATCTTTGTCTGTAAATTCTTAAATTCTGCCTCAATTGTATCAAGTATAATTACTGCCTTCCTCGGTAATGCTGTTGATTTTACTCTGAATAATTTATACATGTTCAAATATTATTCAATACGATCTGTCATCATCATTTTATTTATTTATTTGTTAATGAAAATGTATAATTACTTCATGGGGAAGGGATAAGAGATAATGTTGGCGAAATGTATCTTTCTCGTATAAAACGTCCCCATGCATCTTACGCAAGTATTGAAGTTATTGATTAGGACGCCGTTCTTCCAATTGAAATATTGATACAGTTTCTGCACTTGCTCTTATAATATTGTCATAATTCGCGGTAGAGATTTCATTCAGTTTATATGAGGTTGTTTACCGTTCTGCCAGTCTGGAATTCAACCGTGTAGATCCGTTTCGGTCTTTTTGATGTGGAGTAGAGAATTTACAAAAATGTCTATCTGACCATGTATTGCATGCTGATAAAGCTACAAACCTAATTCCTTAATCCAATCATTCGGACATCTGTATTCGATCGTAGAGTTATAAAAAATATCTGGGCCATGCAGCTGATTCTGGTTATTACATAACTGACAGAGAACTCGAAAAACAACACGTGGTGCTGGGTTACTGGAAGGCTGCTCGACTTTTTCTTGTTATCATGAGAACATATTAACAACTATTGCATTTTTGTCTCGCATTGCTGGTATTTCCCGCTGTTTTGCTAACCTGTTGCAGTACCGTGAATGCGATTTTCATGATTTATCCGTGTCTGACTCAATAAATTCATGGAGTTTATGCATATTGCCCAAATTTTCACAAAATAAAAGAATTTAAAATTTTCTTAAATTTTGAATAGGAAATACTAGTGACTTACTGCACAGAAAAATGTAACTTGTAATGTTTTTAAAATAAACACTGCGATTTTAAATATTTTAAACATGATAAAATGCTTATGTAACTTTGTAGTAATAGAGTAATTTAGATCCAGCACTAAGAAAACTCCAATTTGACAATTTATACATGAAAAAAGCAATATGTTAAAATTACATGTCAATTTATTTTCCTGCTATTAAATTATAACACTATGTTTTCCGAGTCGTTACATCGTACCAACGTGATGAATAGCAATTTATGTTATAGTTCACCGAAATTGAAAATTACAACTATTTCTGAACTTCTGTTATTCCAGTAAATCCATACACACTGGTCTTGATCGATATCAGTTATCACATTTCGCGGTAAGCGTGACATCATTAAATTCAATATATAACAGTTAAATATTGTTTGTTGCGAAGAGCTAATATATATGCAAGTATGTATTAGGTGTTGCGAACCTAGTAAAAATTAGTTCATTTTGACCAGAAGGATAAACCAAAGACAGCATGAACGGGAAGTATAATCTCATGCACATTCGTTTAGTGCTTACTGGCGACTCATCAGTAGGGGGCCAGTGTGTACGCTCTTTAACCACTTTATATTTGGTGAGGGAATGCAATTATCCTTTACAGACTCAGATATATATATATATATATATATATATATATATATATGTAGAGAGGATTCCAACATCCCTCTACATATATATATATATATATATATATATATATATATATATATATATATATTATAAGTGAGTTAGCGTTGAAGTCGCAGTAATCGAGACTTTATGTTGTAGGAGGTTTTATAGTGAATGTAAGGGGTTCTACCCAGATAGTTGTCTATTAAGTGATGTTGTGCCCTCCTACCTATACTTGGTAGCTGTTATTACGATACGCGTTCACGATTAATCCTTGGCCCTTTCCCGAAGGGTGAAGTGAGAAGACTCAGTCAAAATGTCATTTCTTTATTGAACACAATGTTGCAAAGCAAAGATAAAAATCGTATAAAAGTAGTCACAATAAACACAAAATATAAATCCATGGTTTGCGTTGTCACAATAATTTACTGTATGGTAGGTTTTGAGTGTTAAATCACATTAATCGGATAAATGATTGAGAAATACAAAAAATAAAAATCCAGACAGTCTTAACTGAATTGTTAGTGGTTATGTAAGAATGGTTAAAGCACACAAAATATATAAATCCTGGCTTTGAGCGTTAAATCACATAAACCCCACTGCATGTTACTGGCGTATCGCGCGCGGGTGTCTCTTTTTATTAGATAAAACCCTACTAATAACAATTAAATTTCGCAGTTCAAGAAATCTCAATGGAAACTGCTTGAAACTAAAAGAGATTGTTGCTAAAATCACAGTTACGAGAAATATTGTGTAAAACCTGAATTAGCCTATGTGACCTTAAAGAGAACTATATTTTTCAAAATTGAACTTCGTTGGGTTGTAACGTGGAGCCGCGTGTTACAATATAATGTTAACTTCACTATTGCAGGTTTGCACATTCGTCTAAGAGATTGTATAGCCCTATTATCCTACATTCCTCACCCAAATATATAGTGGTTAAAGGGCGTAATACGGGCTCCTACAGATGAGTCACCAGTAAGCACGAAACGAATGTGCATGAGATTATACTTACCGTTCATGCTGCCTTTGGTTTATCCTTCTGGTCACAACTGAACTAATTTGTTACTAGGTTCGCAACACCTAATACATACTTGCGTAAATATTAGTTCTTTGCAACAAACAGTATTTAAAGGTTATAATGATTCTCACACAACAAATTAGTTTCAGTTCTTGTCATTACATAAAACTTTGGAATAAAGGGCTCAGACTGATACTTTACTTTTTTTACTTTACTGTGGCTGACTCCTTTTGGAGGATAAGCCGGCTCCATTTTCATGGAGTTTCTTGGGAATTTGGTACAAGTGGTGTCCCCTCACCACTCGGCTTTTTGATCGAGGACGCACCTCTAGCCTTTGCACATCCAAGCGCAGTCTGCAAGGCAGCAGTAAATTGCATGGTTGCCGGTGGCTGTTGAGAGCTCATTCGCCATTCGGAAGTACGGGGTACTGTCCAGGAGTCCATGCAATCCTGTGGCTGTTGAACCCTTTTGTGGCGGGGAACACACGCCGAGTCATGGTGCCGTCGTCGGGCTCATGTGGTATTTTATAGGAGATCCGATTGCCGGTCGGAAATCCACCACGCCCTGATACAGTAAAACGTTATCTAGATAATTAACCGTTACTCATGAAAAAAGCCGGAAAATAGAAAACATGACCTGTTTGCAATTTGCTACTATTGTCCACCCTGAGAATGCATGAGTTATGAGCCTGTGCTGCTTGTGCTTTTAAGTGGCACAGAGTACTGACCAATGAACATCAATCTACCACAGCCCAGTACACACACCCGCGTGCGTGTGTCCATTTAAAGAAGAAAAGGATCTATCTAGAAATATAATCACCATTCTGAACTAATTGGTCACTGATAAACTTTATTGTTACATTAAAAATATGCTGTAATATATTTAATAGGGAAAATGGCCTAAAAAGCCAATGTAAATTTCATTTACCAGAGCCATTATATACAAATATTCCATGGCACATTTATATAGGTAATCTTAGAGGCATTTTGATTTTAACACTTCTAGAATTACATTTTACTGTATTATTACAATTTATTCGTAGTCATTTTGTTAAGTTAAGAGCAGTGCTCATTTACATTTACTACTTAACTAGGATTTCAGTTTTATTTGCAAACACAGTCAGTCAAGCGTAATTTATTACTACAGTTGACATAAAACAATTAATTCTGGCCAGTACATGATGAGTTCCCAATAATGACGAAACCGGCCTACTGGATGAATTGCCTTTTCTACACTATACAATTCTTAGTTTATACTGACATATGTAAGTAATTAATGGGTCAGGTGTTTATATCAAGACCGCAACCTTGATTATAATATTTGTTATCACCACCCGCGCAACCAATGTTCGTTCAATTAATTGTTACTTGATCAAACACAAACACAGACAGTTGCCGCCTTATTAGGCAGAACAACAAAAAATTGTCTGGATAAAACAAGAATTTTATGCGCCATATTTAGTACGCGGTTAATCGCACGCACAACGTGACTTTGCCTACATAAGTCAACAAATTTTCAATAATTTACCGTCTCCTATAATCCATTCTTGTTTTCTGTGTCTTAATTGTTGAGGAAGTTCTTATTCATCTAAAAAGGGCGTAATACCGGCTCCTACTGATGAGTCGCCAGTAAGCACGAAACGAATGTGCATGAGATTATACTTTCCGTTCATGCTGTCTTTGGTTTATCCTTCTGGTCAAAACTGAATTAATTTGTTACTAGGTTC